>LKEA01000016.1:104217-119859 GCA_003795315.1 Cytospora schulzeri | reverse complement strand
TCATCCCCCCAAAAGCTGGGATGATCCAGTTGGTTGCAGGTGGTCCAGCGCCATGACCTTGAAAAAAGTCACTTCCCCGCCAACTTTCGCCTGTGGGGTACCTGAAACCACTAAAGTCTTCCGGCTGAGCTCAACCTTGGAAGCTTGGGAACCCCTCCAAGGCGGGCGTCTATCTATTTTATCTATTTATCTCTTTATCGTTTTATCTACCTCAGTGCTATTCATTAGACGACATGGAACTTTCGAGGGATATGGGAAACTCTATCCCGCCTTGGCAATCTTATAAAATTCGACTCGAAAAGATAGGTATGGCAGAGGGTAATTAATCTAGAATTAGAAGAAGAAGAAAAAAAAGAACTCATTTCATCATCATGTATTGTAGTAGCGTCGAAAACTGCAAGCCGTAAATGAGTTACGCCGTACCCCCTGTGAGCCCCTCCATATCGCATCACCAGGACAACAACAAACTCCTAGCGTCCTAACCCATCCCGTAAATCACCGTCGCATTGGTTCCTGATCTCCATCATCAGCCACGCTCTGGTTCCCATGCCACAAAATGACCCCCTGTGTACTATCCCTGTGTACTACTAATGCATAAAACCACAAGGACAATTAATTAGACACAGGATATGACCACTCGAACGAAGACCACGGGTAAAATGTCCAAGTCACAAGAAAATCACACGTCGTTTTTGTTGTTTTGCTTCCAACATACAAGAAAATGAATGCCTCAGGGGGTATCAGACACACAATACAGCCACGCCGAAATTGTCCCAAAACAAAACACACAAAAAAACGCCATGCTTTCCCCCATTCATCTACCTCCAAAGGTACCTAGGTGAGTACAGTCTCAGGAAGAACCCGCCATCTTGCCCCTAGACGTCCTCCGCCGCAGGCTTCCCGTATCCCTCTCGCTGTAACTCGTCCCGATGCCCGAGTCACGCAGCTGCGGGTCATCCTCCTCCATGTCCTCAAACGCTTCCTCGTCGTCCTCGACGTCGGCCTCGCCGCCCACATCAGGCGGTGGTGCGTTGGCCTCCTCCTCGACACCGTCCGTGTCCCCGGACGCTGGGGGGTCGTACCTCAGGGGCGGCTGTCCTGACGAGGTCGGGAACGTCATGGGGACATCCTCCAGCTTCTTGCCGCGACCTTCGCCCTCCCGCTTGATCCGTGGAAGATCATGTTCTTTCTTTACCGCCCGTGGTGCCTCTCCGCCACCAAGGATTGCGCCAAAGACAAGTTTAGCCGCCAATGCTGTGGAGAGCAGGGAGATGACCTCAACAAGCCAGAAGAAGCTCGTGCCCAGGAGGAATGAGGTGATCCGCCAGGTATGCATAAACCACCTCAGCCCGCTCAGCCGCGCCGTGACCGTCACGAGCACGCTGTATACTTGGAAGGCCTGGCCAGCCTGGACATCCAGCACCAACGAGGTAGGCATCATCCCCCTCGGGGACCCCTTGTAGAACTCCAGTCGCTCCACCATGGGCACCTTAAGTTTCGTCGTTTCCGATGCGGGCACAAATACGTGGTATCCGAGCAGCAAGATGCGCTTTGCGAGAGACACCAATGGGTCCGTGTACGGCAGGATGGTCGGCCGTGTGGATGTGTAGAGGATATTCCGGCCGTCCAGCACGGATCGGGGTGCCGGCACAGAATTCAGTGTGGTCTGGGCTCCCATTGCAGACATGATCTTCCCCGCGGTGCTGGGGGCATTATCGTCGAGGAGGTGCAGCGCGAGCATGAAGTTGCCTCTTCCGATGTTCGTCGGCGAGTTGGGCAGGCTGAGCGTTACGGATATGTCGTAGGCCTGGTAGTCCTTGAAATTCGCACCCTTGAGAGAGGAGACGCCGTATGGATTCAGTTCGTATCTGCACCAGTCAGTCAGTCATCGAATACTGTAGAAGAGGGGGCGGGTTGGTAGCAAGACATACCCATACTGCAGATGCACCGGCACAGTAAACACCTGATCCGGCAGGTACTGGTGATAAAAGGCCAGATATGCCACACAGGCCAGGCCAAACAAGCCGGCCGATAAGATCCCGAACAGCACCGTCTTCAACAGCGTCCGCTGCGCTGTCTTGGAGGTCACCGCGCCGTACACCGTCCCTGCCGCATCCGCCGCCGCATTATACGAACCCTTCGCGAACCCCACCCCATCATTAATGTAATCCATCGTCCTGCGCGCTGTGAGGAGGAGGTCGTAGTAAGCCACGCGCGAGCGGCGGGAAAGCGGGACCTCAGACTCGAAGCTGGAGTTCGATGTCCCGGCCAAAGGCGACGGCGATGTGGAAGGGGATGGAGGAGGCCCACGTCGAGTGCCGAAAAGGGGAGATTGGGTGGGAAAGGCGGCCGGCGGCCCTGCTGGATAGAGCAGGTAAGAAGGGGAATTCGTGTTGTGGATGGGTTGTGGGCGTAAGGTGGGAGGAGGAGGAGCATGAGCCTTAGCATGAGCTTGAGCAGTAGAAATTGGGTTTGAGATTGGGGAAGACGGCCCGGAGCCGACGTCATTTCGCTGCAGCCAGGGGCTGTCGTGCTCGGCGTCGGCAGCGGCAGCGGCAGCGTCCAAGCTCACCCCTGCCGCCCGTGGAGCTTTCCCCAGGTTTGCCCAGGGCGTTTCTTCGAGTCCGACTTCATCATCGACTGTGGCATGAGTCCAGGCCATTTCTGGTTTATGTACTTTCAGTATGAATGAAAGCAATAGTAAGTCTCAGCAACGTTCAATTATGGTATCCAAGAGTATACTGGTGCCCACCCTGAGACAGGAGTCTTATACCTAGGTCTACCCAATATCTGGGCTCCAATTCTCAACACAACAGTTTTTCATGTTAAAGGGAGAAAGGGAAAAGACGCTGTGTTCGAGAGCAGCAAGCATAATACAGTCAAAAGGTTTCAGTCTGGAGTATAAATAAGTCTTTATTCATATCCCATTCTCTCCATTCATCATTCTTCATATAGCATATAGCCACGTCCTTGATTACATATGAACAGCAAAAAAAGCCCATCAAAAAACAGCCAACGCATTCCTTCATGAAAAAGCAGTACATGCCCCCTGGCCGTGACCAGGACAGACCAAACCTAAAATAAAGACAGGAGGACGAGGCCCCCTCCTTTGCAAAGAAGAATAACAACCAAAGAAGATGGAACATCGCAACATTTGTATGCGACAATTTGAGAGAAAGAAAAAAACAACATCCAACTCCCCTTCCATGCCGAATCGAAAGACCTGTTTTGCAATACCAAGCCCCAAACCGAAATGCTGAAGCGCTCCTTTTAGATGGCTTGCAAATAATTGCTTGGGACCAGCCCGGTAAGGCCATTTCCGCCGTGGACCTCGGCCTCCCACCATCCATCGTCCTGGTGGCGGAGGACAGCCATAATATCACCCTTGTTGAAGCCCAGCTCCTCAGGGATAGCCGCCTGATACATATACATAGCACGTGCTGGAAAGGGTTATGTTAGTCAGCTAGCTCTCAAGACGGAAAATTGACAGGAAGTGCGTTGACTTACCAAAATGCAGAATCAACCGGCCCTCCCTGGTGTACTGCCGTGCACCATCGGCGACGCTCTTGCTGCGTTGCCTCGACGCAGGTGCGACTGCTCCGGGAGGCTCGTACAGGCTCATGCCCCTATTACCCTGACTCGTCCCCGGGCGTCCACCACGTCCCCTCGCCGATCCCGCATAGCTGTTCTCCGTCGGCGCCGGGGAAGCCCCCCTGACCATGTCCGGACCACCGCTGAAGCTGCTGCCAGCCCGGCTCGCAGGTCGGCCGTAATCACCGCGACTAGAAGGACGTCCATAATCACCTCGGCTAGAAGGACGTCCGTAGTCACCCCGGCTAGCAGGACGCCCGTAGTCCCCAGCACCAGGGCTGTGGTATGGCGACGGCGATGCGGCGCGCGCCATGTCGTTGGGGGAGTTCTGGCGATAGTACCCTTGTGCCGAGTTCCTGTTTGGCGTTCCGTTCTCCATGTGGGCAGATCCGTGGCGCGAGTTCATGCTGCTGCGCTGACTTGCCGCATATGGATTCGGCGAGGCTGAGCGGTTGTTCATTCCTGGTCGCGGCGATGTGCCCCGTGGTGGCGCCGGGGACGCCGCTCGTGGCATGTCACTGCCGCGCGTGGTTGGTCGCGAGCCCGGTCTGTCTCCCGAAAAGAGGCTGCGCGTCTGTTGGGTATACTTCTGCGATGTCTCCTTCATGGCTCTGGATGTGCATGCTGGTGCGGGGACGCCAAGCCTCTGGACAGGCTGATCATAAGACGGAGGTGGTGTTCCTCTCATGCCAGCTGCGACGACACTGTTGCCTCCCATCGGAGGCATTGATCGAGTGAATGGTTGGGCTCCTGGTGCCGGAGTCGCTATTCCGTGATAGTGGTCCGCCGACATGCGAACAGTCGACTGTTTGCCCACCGTAACCCCTCTGAGCTCAGCCAATGCTTGGGCGATAGGGTCATCCTCCTGAGGCTCTGGCTCCGTGGCAGGCTTCTGTCTACCAGGCAGCTTCACCGGCAACACGTTTTCCCCGACGTTGATAGCTACATCAGCATTGGCATCTATGGGGTCAGGGCTTGCAGTTGCCCTATCCGGCAACAGATTCTGAAGAGAGTCCCCTCCTTGCAACTGTGGACGATCGGAGCTGGCCCTGTTCTGCGAATAGTGCCAAGTGTTTCTGTTGCTTGGCGCGACCTCTTTGGCGTCCTTGATGCTCTTTCTTCTGCTAAAGGGGCTCTTATTTTGGAAAAATCCACTCTTCTTCTTCATCATCTTCTTGTCTTTGTCGGAAGATGGCGAGGCAGGAGGATCCTGCTTGACTGGAGAGCTCATCCCGCTCGGGGGGTCTCTACTAGAGAACGATGTTGGAGCCGAGTAATCGCTGTGCTCGTCTCGGCTGGTAGGTCGCTCTGACCCCGACGTTGCGCTGATCTGAGAGCCCAGATCTGATCCATTAGGGTTGCCGGTACGGCAGAGCATTGTCATACCATCCATGGGGTACGGATCATGAGGGACAGGAGCAAATTCATTAGGATTAAACTGTAAATCAGTAGATGTCCGCGGCGCGTAGTCGTCACGAGAAGGCTGTCTTGGCTTCGGTCGCTGCGTGTTGCTCAAGGGTGGCATGTCCCTGACAATGTCCCTCTGCAACTCCATCGTTTGCACCTCCCGCGACGACTCCCTTGGCGTTGGCCTTGGTCGCAGTGGAGGAGCACCGATCTGGAGATCCCTGGGAATGTCCCTAGGGATCTCACTCGATCTAGGGCGGGTTTCGATGCTTTGTGGGGGAAGCTTTTGGAGGGCTACGGCCTGCTCCCTGCTGGGAGTGCCAGGGTCGCCATGACCCAATTCCTTGGCCAGAGCAGAAGTCGGATCGTGATGGGACTCGAATGTCGATGGTTGTGGCGATGACGAGCGGAAAGCGGGGTTGATGCTTCGCGGGAACTGGGCCACTGAATACGCCTCATCCTCCACAGCAGAGACATCAGACATTGAGTCGACATCACCGCGGCAGAAGTTGATGTATTTCGGCGGGTCTGGAATCTCTTGGCCTGTCCCCCTCTCCCTGATGAAGGTAACGATATCCTTTTCGACCTCCATCTTTTCCAGTGACAGACGGATCTTCTCGCAGGATGCGTCGTCACTAACGCAGACGGTCGAGGAAATGTTGGCAAATGTCCAGAGACTGCTTTTGGTAAAGTCGAGGCGCTCCTCTTCGAGGTCCTGGAACTTGTCGGCTGCCGCCTTCCATTCCCTGTTCCACCGCGTTGTGGTCTCTTCCAAGGCTTTGACGGCATTCTCATACTCGGTGTTGGATGTTGCAAGGCTGATCTGCGTCTTCTCGAGCTTCGCCTTATTCTTCCGCTCCTCTTGTCCCATGACCATATGGCCTTGAGCAAGATAACCTTTGATCTTGAGGCATTCTTGCTCGTATTTATCTCTTGTCTGAAGGCTTTTAGTATTTCGAGAGTCTATACGTCTACCAGCGGTAGAATTGTTGCATGAGCCACAAACCTTGTTGACAATTGCTGTCTGTTGCTGCTTGATCTTCAGCAATTTTTCGATGCCATTCTGGACAATCTTCCGGCGCTCCTTCATACCACCCGCGAAGGCAGCCAATGGCTCCTCCAACTCTGATCTCATCTGGGCAGCATTGGCTTGATGTTGTTTTGCCATTGAATCGACCTCACCTCTGACCGTGTCGAGTGATGTCCTTAGACTGCCCATTTCCTGAGAGCCTAGTGATTTCTTGCAGAGGGAGAGCAGCTTGCGAGCATACTCGTCCTCGATGGATGCCCTTGCGGCATAGAAAGATCGCAGTTCGTCACATGTTTGCTTGGCAGTATGCATACGCTCGATCATAGGCGGAACCCCAGCATCTTCTTTGCCCCAAAAATTATTTGCGACTGTTTGCACGCGTTATATAGGTTAGTCTCAACTTGCATATACCGGTAGAGGACGCCACGGAGATCCCTTGGAAGGGTACGTTGAAGAGAGAGTCCACATACATGAGAGGGCGACCGTGGGTCCCTCGGGGGCTGGTGCCAGTGCCAGCATGGTCATGGTGACTCTGGTCTCCAAGCACCTATCACTATGCGTGTGTGTGTGTGTCTTGTCAGTCCAGGTCGATTTTGATTAGATTGGTGGTGGTCAAGCTCCAGTCCGGTGTACAACACAAACACGGTGGTTTCGCGTGTCGACTTGGATGTATATGAAAGATGATAGAAAAGGAAGAAAAAAGCACGCCAGATGTCATCAAGACGGTCAAGCAAGAGAATGGAGAATCAAGGCACATGTCCAAGTTCCCACAGAATTCGGGTTGCGGGAATGGTAAGTCGACGCAACAGGAGGAGCAGCAGGTTGCAGCTGCAGGGGTTCACAGTGGATATTTGAGGTGGCTGGGAGTCTTCCTTTCTTGGGGCTACCCGTATGTTTGCGTCGGTCCACTGGGCAACGACGACCACCCAGTTGACAGGCGCCTAAGCTCAGGCGCCCTGCCCAGGTAGCCCCACCCCCACGTTCCTCCAAGGAAAGATCAATTGATACTATATATACCTACCTAGGTACTCTGTATATACCTAAATAACTAAATCATCATTTTAGACTTGACGGATGAGTTAATTATGGCCTAGGTGGATGTAAATGTATACCAAACGAAGTTTCCTGTATGCTTTTCGCTCCCAGACATACCAAGAAATGAAAGATGAAATCCTATTTGCAGATGAGAATGGTGTGGGCTGGGTCGATATTGACGGCAGCAAGCCATCCCAGCCATGCCCTCACAATACCTAGGTATGTAACTTGGTACCTAAGTACGTAGGTGGTTTGCACTTGTAGTGACGTTGGGAGGGGTAAACTGCCTACCGAGTTCGTACCAGCTGCCAGCCTAGTGACCTCCAGGGCTACCTAGCTTACAGTTCCGCTGCCGTTCTGAAAACCTTACCTAAGCTTTGTGACTCGTGAAGGTGGAAAGCGCAGAAGGGTAGAAGGGCAGCTGCTCAGGTGGAGGTGGGAGCATTTTGGGAGCTTGGGCCACCATCTGCCTGGTGGGTTCGGCAAAATGAGGTGCCCGCCTTACCTTTTCGGTTAGCCTGCTGAGATCTGGACTTCCCAACTCCAATCCTCATGCACCTCAAAGTAAAAGCCAGCTGCTAACAACGACACCACCCTCATATCCCAAAAGAAGAAGGACGACGATATTGGCATTCGCTCTTGGTCTTGTCTTTATTTAATGACGGTTTTTTAAGCACACAACAACTTTGTACACACAGGACTTCCCTCTGCCAATCTTCCATCCTGCCACTTGTCCCTCGTTGCCGAGTGCAGTGCGACCGACAGGCACAGTTCCATCCTCGAAAACTCCAGACGATTATCCGCTCCGGACTTCAGCCTTGTCATCATCCGACTTGGACTCATCTTCTAGCCTTCAAGACACCTCCCGCCGTCAACCCTTTCCACCCGTTTGAGTACCTGCAATACTTGCGGTCTCATTCCCCCTCTTTCACCTCCGAAGAACACGAGCCCGTCCAGATTCAGAACAGCAGAGGCGCGGCTCTGTCCAGTTAAGGATAGCAGAACCGTCTTCGCCCCGCACCCCTCCATCCAACACCCATGCTCCCACGATCGTCGGGAACATTTACTCCCAATCCCTCGCAAGGCCTAAACACCGGAATCAGCCACTCCCCACATCCGTCGCAGGCAGGTGTGCTGAGTGCGGGTGCCAGCCCGAGTACCAGCAGCCCCACTGGGAATTACGCTGTCTCCAAGATCACCGTCGCCCAAATCTATGTGCTCTTAAGCACCATCAAGGCGAAGAAGGACGATCCTGTTGAGTGGGAAAACAAGGTCATCAGGCTGAACAAGGTACGCGACTGCCACCACCACCCACAAGCTTCGGACCCCTACCACTACGGCCTTTCTCGATTCCATCTCTTACCTTTAGCGTCCCTCCTTAACATTGCTGTTTTGCTCCTCCCCTGATCATCCAGCGGCCCGTCTGCAATCATCTTATCTGCACCCTTAAAGTCTCTTCTGTCGATCGCTGACCAGTTTCTGCCTCGCAGCTCATCGATGAAAACGGAATGGAGGTCTTCACAAAATACTTCACCAAGCTGGTGCACACCAGCGCCTCTCAGATCTTCCCAGGGACAAGTAGGTCCATAAGCAGCGCAGCGAATACCGGCAGCTACTCGCTTCTCCAAGAGGAGATGCGCAAGATCTCCCATGATGTCGATCAAGCAACAAAAATTTCAGAATCCATCGAGACTGGAACAGAGGACATTTTCCGCGATTTCGATTTATCCACGTTCATGGAACACTTCAGGTTGGATGCATTGGAGAAAACGATATTAGCTCTGGCATTTAAGTTGGGGGGCCGATCGGACCTGAAGACCAAAGGTAGGCTAGACCAGGACCGTGCCTTTTGCTAGGCCAAAGCTTTTGGGAGCTGGACTGACGTTGAACTCTTAGCTGATGCCATCCTCTCGACCAACTTCCCCACCTTCATCAACATTATATCGCAACCAGAAGGAGATCACGCCGATCTTAGCCCTCAATTCCTTTCCACCATCATCGACAGACTTATTCAGTACCATCCTCCAAACTTCAACTCCGCTTCACACAGAGAGCTGTACTCCAGAGCTGAGAGTCGATACGCGCTACTCGACATGGCGACACCGTCGGAGGTCTTATCCTCCCTAGACCTTAACAGGGTTCTTGTGGATAGGCCCCCGAATGCACTTGCATTGTACATCCAAAGAGCAGGCGCTGAGTTCACGCGCGATGAGGAGTTATGCGCCAGGTTCTTGCAAGATCGACCGCCAACTGTCCAGTTGAGCGCCGATCAGGTTTCGAATGCTCTTTGGTACACTTCGATCAGCCAAACCCCAGAACATAACCCTTCCGTCTTGGTTGCCGCACTCCGGCGCATCTTGCCGCCAGCTTTCAGATGGCAAGACGTAGTCTCGTACTTCGATCAGCCTAGTGCTCGGATTGCACCGCTCCAATTCTTGCGGCTGTACAGGGCCCTCTTCCCAATCGCGCAGGAGGATGGTGGGGCCAACTTTGACATTCAATCTCTTTGGGGCGGAACCTGGGCGAATGCGGACGCGCACTTGTCCTTCATTTGCGCCTTTGGTAGCCTTACGCCTGAAGAACTGGATGCAACCACCATTCCTGGTCTTCGACCAACGTTTACCCCAGCTGAATACGCGCAGTCTCCCGCTGCTGTGCGCGAACGGGCAGCATATGCAGTGAGGCATCCTCTTGTCTCGGTCGATGCGCTTACGGCCGTGTTCGACGTGGCTCTCAGCTCACAGCATGCGTCGCAAAGCATCGAAGCCAGGCGCTTGTTTAACGAAGTCGTTGTCCCCAACCTCGATATCTTTGTGGTCTCCGCTTTCGGCGTCCCGAAGCCATGGCCTGAGATGGCCAACGACACCTTGACATCTCTGTTTGAGACGTTTCTGTTCAAGAAACCGGAGGGCTACCAGTTTGCCCTGGACAGCCTCTGGCGCAAAGATAAGGACTTTGTGAAGCAGAAACTCATCGACGCGCATGCCCAGAGGCCAATGGACTTGCCACTCTACTTCGATCATGCCCTATACCACGGTTGGCTCGACGAGTTCGTATACGACGTGACCGGTTTCGGCCTTGACCTTGCAGCATACGCCCATGGAGAAGGTCGGATTGATATGGAGCAGTGGACACGGCAAAACGCTGGCAGGGGAGCCGAGGTTGCACGGTCTTTGCTTCGGTTTGTCGCGATCAAAGCCGATATGGAGACCAAGTATCAACGACCGCAGACCGAAGAACAAGCCATACCGAGGACGACTCCACTCCAGGTCAAGACGGTGTTTTGTTTCTTGACCATGTTGAATGAGCTCTGCAACGCCCAAGTACCGGAATGGATCACCTGCCAGCGCATCTGCATTACCGCCTATCCCCGTCTGATCAATTATGGGGGCGCCTACGACGACCTTATTGACCTCAACGGAAAAGATGGGAATGCACTCCCTTCAGCCGCCAACGCCAGGATGGAAGACCATTACAAGAGTATGTATAGTGGACAGACTCAGGTTAGGGAAATCGTCGAGGCCTTGGAACGATACAAACACTCGCGAGATACCCTCGAACAGGATATCTTCGCGTGCATGATACACGGCCTATTCGACGAATATGTGCATTTCGTTTCCTACCCGATCGAGGCACTTGCGACCACGGCCGTCCTGTTCGGTGGCGTCATTTCTCGAAAGCTCATCGACGGTATCCCGTTACAGGTCGGTCTTGAGATGATTATAGAGGCCATCAAAGATTTCACCCCGGACCAGAACATGTACAAGTTTGGTCTACAGGCTTTGATGCAGCTCTCTAGCCGTTTCTCAGAGTGGCCAAACTTTTGCAGACAGCTTCTTCTGATCCCAGGTCTTCAAGGCACAGACGCCTGGAGGAAAGCAGAGCTCGTGGTCAGGGAACATGACGAGGACTCGGCACGTCAGCACAATGGGGGAGATGTCGCCATCAACCATGATGTCTTGACCAACGGCAACATCAATGACACCGCTGAGCCGCAGTTTGCGCCTTTCGCCTCCATCAAAGTTGACCCACCTCCTGCCGGGATGTTCGAAGACCCAACAGACGACAACCAAGACAAGATTCAATTTGCGTTGAACAATATCGATCAATCCTCCCTTAGGTCTCGGTGTGATACGATCCGTGAATCTCTCGAGCAAAAACAGATGCAGTGGTTCGCCAGTCACCTCGTTCGGGATCGAGCAAAAGTACAGCCGAACCTCCATCAAACATATCTGGATGTGGTGAAGATTTTCGAGGACAGTTCTCTATGGGCCGAGGTCCAGAGGGCGACTCTCATCTGCGTGGCACAAATGCTGAACTCGGAGTCAACCATGCACAGCTCGACTGAGCGAACCCATCTGAAGAACTTGGGAGGCTGGCTAGGCATGCTGACGTTGGCTCGAGACAAGCCTATCAGGCACAGGAACATTGCCTTCAAGCAGCTTCTTATCGAGGCACACGACACGAAGAGGTTGATCGTAGTGATACCCTTCGTGTGCAAAGTGCTAGGCCAGGGCGCCTTGTCCAGTGTCTTCCGCCCACCAAACCCCTGGCTGATGGACATCATTTACCTTCTCATCGAGCTCTACCACAACGCCGAGCTCAAGTTAAACCTCAAGTTCGAGATTGAGGTCTTGTGTAAGACTTTGAGCCTGGACCATAAGAGCATTGAGCCATCTGGCGAGATTCTTAACCGTGTGGTGGCAGAGGAGGCTGCACAAGTGGCTGGAGCGGATGGGTTGGACTCATTTGACAACCTCTCTCTCAACGGTGTTGGGCAAGGAGTTGTCAGCAATCTGCTACCGCACGCAGTCGCACCAACAATCCCCGACCTTCACTCGCGCCTCAACATCCCCCCTGCGAATGAGATGGTTGTCAGCAATAGCCGCTTGCGTGACATTGTGCACGCGGCCCTCAACAAGGCTCTTCAGGATATCATTCAGCCTGTCGTGGACCGAAGTGTCACCATCGCTGCTATCAGCACGCAACAGATGATCCACAAGGACTTTGCGACGGAGCCTGACGAGCACCGCGTTCGAACTTCGGCTATCAATATGGTCAAGGCCACAGCGGGTAGCTTGGCCCTTGTTACTTCCAAGGAACCTCTGCGCGCTAACTTTACCAACTACATGCGCCAGCTATCTGCTGACATCCCGGGAGGGCTTCCGGAGGGCACGATCATTATGTGTGTCAACTCGAATCTCGAGCTCGCTTCCAGTGTCATTGAAGAGGCTGCCGGAAGCCGAGCAGTCCCAGAAATTGAGGATTTGATTGAAGGGGAGTTGGAGCAGCGACGTCGTCATCGACTACAGCGACCTGGCCAGACTTATGTCGACCCCACGCTCAATAGGTGGGCTATGACAATGCCGGATCCTTACAAGATGGCCCCTAGCCCGACTGGTCTGAGTCCAGAACAAATGGCGATTTACGAGGAGTTCCAAAGACAGCCCCGCCCGGCCACAACTACCACAACTCCTTCGCACATCGCCTCAACCTCCGATGCGACGAGGTCCATGGCCAACGAGGTTCTCCAGGACCAGTACAGCTCTGTGCCATCCATACCGACGCCCGCAGAAACCCCTTCTATGCCACCAATCGCCGGGCACGCACAAAACTACCCTCATGCTCATGCGGCTCTGACCAATGGACGGCAGCCCGCTGTCAACCAGGTTGACATGAGGGTACTTGCCGAGAGGGTCAGCAAGCTGCTCTTTGACCTGCAACGTGCAGCCACGGAGGCACCTGAAGAGCACTACGAGGACCTCCCGCGAGGACACGCTGTCATTGATACGATGGATGCGTTGATTTCTAACGTCATCAAGGCGCGCACGTCGTCCGACGAGTTCTCAACTTTTGTGGTGGAACAAGTGTCTGCTGTCATCCTCGGCCCGTTAGAGGACAGCCTCGCCATTGAAAGTTTTGCTCATGCTCTCAGCACAGTCCGCAGGATGGGGGGCCCCTCCCTCAACGAGCATGTCAGGTTGATTTTCCAGCGTCAAGATGGGTCCAAGTTCCTGCGTCTCCCGGTCATCAGATCTCTCATGGGAACCGATCTCCTTGACTGGCGCACGGTAGATGACGCCCTTTCCAGGTCCATCAGGCAGAGAGAAGAGAGGAGCGTTCAGCTATTGGACCAGACCATCAAGGCAACAATCCTCAACGATGCGCCAATGGCATTGTTTGCCAACCTGGCTTCGAGCATCGAAGCTGCGCATGCTTGGGTTCTAGCCGATCCGGAAGTGCCAGGTGGCGAGGATCTGAAAGCGACTTTGGAGGAAGCACGCGAACAGCGGAGCCAAGCCCAAGGCCGGGACCAGATGGAGTACATTTTCGACGAATGGGCATACCGCTGCCGCAACACTAATGTTACTGACAAGGTGGCACGGACTTTTGTGCAGGAGCTGTACGACCAAAACATCGTCAGGTCCAAGGACGACCTGTTCCTTTTCATTCGTCTTTATCTGGACAACTCCGTGGTATACTTCGAGAACGCCGTTGCCGCCGGTGCCACGATCGACGACGGGTACATGTTTGTGGATGCATTGGCTTCGCTTACAATGGTGTACGTGAAATCGGCAGGATTTGATGACAATGATCCCACCTCAAGCCCAGCATTGATGCTTGCATCCATTTGGGCTCTTGCGACCATGGTCCTCAACCATCATGCCATCAAGCGAGGAGAGATGCTCAATCAGCGAGTGTTTTTCCGCTTCTTCTCCACAATGCTTCACGAAGCGAAGCCATTCTTTGACCAGTTGGATGAGCCGCAGCGAAACGGGATGATCCTGAAGATTGCGGCGAGGCTCCACGATCTCGGGCCAGCTCTCATCCCGGGTTTCTTCTACTCATGGCTAGACCTCATTCACCACTCGGCTTTCCTTCCACAGATCATGTACCTGGATGGCGACGCCGGCTGGGCACCGTACACGAAACTCCTTCAGCAAATGCTGGAGTTTGTTGGAGAACAACTGAAACCCGTCCTTTTGTCTGAGGCGGTTCACAAGCCTTACGAGTCTGCCGTCAAGTTGCTCATCGTGCTGCAGCATGACTACCCGCAGTACGTGGCAGCCAACTCTGCAGCGCTTCTAGCAAGCATTCCACCCCACTGCTCGCAGCTCATCAACACGATCAATTCTGCGTCTCTCAGCAAGATGCCGGATCCGATGGTAGCAGGTCTCGGTGTCGCTGGCAGCCAAATCGAACCACCCCAGGCTGCAGAGAACCCGGCTGTCTTCCTCCAGAGCATAGGTCTCCTGGAAATCTTGAACTCGGCTCTCGACAACGGGCCATCAGAAGACGCAGTGGCGCACATGACGCACGCCATTACGCGACCTAACGGAAGAACCGGCTTTGGGTACAACCCTATCAGCGCCAACCTCGCGGTCATCGAGGCCATCACCTCGCACATTGGCAATCACGCTGTACAGAAGGCACGAGCAGGCCAAGCAGCATTTGAGCCTGGCTCCTCGGACCTTGCGACGCTGTCCATGCTCGTCCACGAGCTCAGCGCCGAAGCACGTCACTATGTGCTCCTCAGCGTCGTCAACCACCTGCGCGAGCCAAACGCGGACATGGAATTCTTCAGCAAGGCGCTGCTGGAGATCTTCTCTCATGATATGAATGATCCGGAAGAGGCAGAGATCCGGGAGCAGATTACGCGTGTGTTGCTCGAGAGACTGATTGGCTACTGGCCGCAACCGTGGGGTTTGCTCATCACGGTGGTGGAACTGGTCAAGAATGATAAGTACATGTTCTTCGACCTGCCATTCATCAAGCAGTCACCTGAGGTAAGCATCTATACACCCTTTGGAATCTACATCTGGAATCTTATACTAACCATCCTCAATAGGTCGGCCAGAGGTTTGTGGAGATAGTCACGGCCCATAGCTAGAGGCTTTGAGAGCTCTACGATGGAAGGATGGGCAAGAGGGGCTACTCGTGGATGAAATGATATTGAAGACGAAGATACACACGACTTGCTGGCAAGGCGCCAAACGAGTACCTGGTGTTCATGCATGTGGGACCATTGGGTCACCCGCGTTGGTGAACCGGCAAAGCAGTCTTTAGGCACGATTTTGCTTGACCGAGGTCGCAGCAGCGACGATGACCAGACTACGTTGTATTATTTCCAAAGAAAAAAGGGTCTCGGGAGGGTTTTCAATGGGGTTCAAGGAGCAGTGGTTCGGTTCTCTTTTCTCATGGACGATAGATGGGCTGGATGGCTTAAATTGGGTTGGCCGGATATGGCAGCGGAAAAGATCTCAAACGATCACGGTGTATGGTGTAGCGTTCATGTATGTGTATGAGTATGGACAATTTGAAATGAATTGAGAAGGCGCGGGGACCATGCCCAAGCCCGCCCGTCTCAGCGTTTATCTTCCAACAAAACATGCCCGCCCCCAGGAGACTACTACTCATGTGCTCATCTGGTATGTCTTGTATATGACCAGGACAAGGCGACAGAGAGGGACGGAAACCCGATGGGTGAAGAGGATGATGTCGCTCTACGTCAAGTGTATCCACCCTTCATGATCCAGCCAAGGTGCCAAGGTAGTTAGTAGTAGTAGCAGTATCAACAA
>LKEA01000016.1:55343-81051 GCA_003795315.1 Cytospora schulzeri | reverse complement strand
TGAGGTGATTAGAATAAGAGGATATAGAAGAAGGTTTGTGGTTTTGGGAAGATGGAGAAAAAGACACAAAACGACGGCAACTCCCTCCCTTCACCTAATCCCCCTCCCCCTCCTGTGGTTTTTTTGATCTGCCCTTCCCCGAAAACAATCAAATCGTTACGTCCTCAAAACCCTCCCTCATCCTTCATGTCCTGTGCCCTCGTCGCCCCCTTGACGTACTCGCTCAACCTGATATCATTGCTCTCGTCCCCGTGGCCATTCATCCGCCTGTGGTTCCCGGGCGAGTACGGCGGAAGCTGATTGTTATTGTTGTTACTGGTATGATCGGCCTGCTGCCCAGGGCTGTAGCGCGACCCGTCCGTGATCATGGCGAGGTTGGCGTGCATCTCGGTGGACGACAGGATGAACCCGGCCTCGACGGGCAGTGTGGGGACGGCCGTTGCTATTGCTATTCCTGTCCCTGTTCCTGCCGTCTGCGAGAGGGGGGACACCGGGGATACGGGGGATAGTGGTGATACTGGGGATACCGACATGTGTGGCCGACGGGACGGGTATGATGAGCCAACCTGGGTCAGGGCGGGCGGGGCCAGCATGGGCCTGCTGAAGGAGGGTGCCGCTCGTGGTAGTAACGTCGCGGTCGATGCTGCCAGTCCTACTTCTAGATCTCTATCGTGGTCGTTGCTGTTGTGGTTGTTGTTGTGTTCCTGGGGCACGACCACGGTCGGTGGGTTTGATACGGGTATCGTCGGGGACTGTGACGGGCTCTCTTGGTCCTGTATCTTGAGCTCCAGCCTGATCATGTTCTCGCGCTCCTCCAGGAGATGCTCGACCTCTCCCTTGGAATACAGGCTCATGTTGCATATGCGAAGGACCGACAGTACAATGGTGATGATGTAGGAAAGACTGTGTAGTGTTGTTAGTGACCTGACTGAACAAGGTGGGGACGACAGTCAACACAGTGGGAAACATTGCATACATCATGGCAATAGCGACAAAGTAAAATCCCTGCTCCATGCCACAGTACTTGTCCAACTCGCCATGGTGACCATCCTGCTGGTTGCTGAATTGGATGGTCGTATAGCCGTGGGAAGGTAGTTTGAGGTTATCTCCTTTCTTCGCTGGGTCGGCACAGTCGGGTCAGCATTGCACGCAGATTAGATATTGTCCGGGAGTGAGCTCGTACATATTGCGATTGTCAGCCCCCCGCAGTTAGATGGGACTCCAGTGAATGCAAGAAGCGATACAATGGCGACATCGATGAAGCAGAGAACAACGTCGAAGCATATACTGCACACTACCCATGCAGTTCTTTTTGATCGGTGGTGGGTATGTCCGACTAGTAGCGATAGAGAAGTGTAGACGAATATGATGGCAACCTAGCATTGTTGTTAGTTTCACAGTATCATACATTTGGTATTCGAACATATTGGAGGGGAAGGCTCCCAGTTCATGTCCTTGGGGAGAGAGCGAGAAGGATGGCCGGATGAAAGACTTATGGACAGCATTCGATAGATAGTACGTACCAGTGTTTCCAAGATGACCATGGTATTTGATAGCCCTAGGTTGTTCGTATAGATGTAATAGAGAAGCCAGCCGTTCATCGCACCGGGGATGAATGAGCCCAGCAACTGGAACAGGCGCACCAGGAAAAGCCATGATGAGAGCCTCCAGCCCATCGTGAAGAAGTGACGGCACTGCCGACGAGCATGGACTTAAAACACGAGACGACTGACTACAAGGGACCGGATAACACGAAAGAAGAAGACCAAGTAGGAAAGCGGGAAAACAGGGAGAAAGAGAGGAAAGGCGAGTAAAGAAAACAAGAGCTGCGGAACCGAAGCCGCTTTTGTTCCTCGGCCACGGGCGCAGACTAAGAAAGGGTGGTGTTACCTCGCGGCTGGAAAAGCTGGAGTGTGGGAGTGTGGGACTTGGAGTAGTTGCAGATGTATGTATGTATGTGTGTATGTGTGTATGTATGTATGTAAGAAACTACCCGGGGGCTGTGTGCTGCTGTGTTCCTTTAAACAGACACATGCAGCCATCCAACAGAATTCAACGGGGACCAATCCGCGGATCGGATGGATGTACACAGTAGAGGGTATCGTGATGAAAAGCCGAGGCCAGCCCTGTCAACGATAGATCACACAGCGTTTGTGTGCCGCCCCTGGTATCGTACCAGCCAAGGGCCAGTAGAGAAGATTAAAAAAAGGTGTGTCGAGCGGCGCAGAGGTGTAAGTACATTGGTGATCGGACAACGGAGCCGCACATTCGGGGGCCGTACGATGCAGCTGCAGGTAAGCTGCTCAGCCGTGGTTGGACAGAGCCAGACAAGTTCGAATTCATCATCTGGGGGTCACTTCGGGGGCCGGGGGTATATGCTATTTTGGCTGAACCTTGGCCCAGCTCCTCATGATGGATACGTGATGGATACATGGATACGTCTTGGTGGTTTTCTTCCTGAATAGTTTAAGATATGACCCCGGACGTGTGGGGCTATCCAGATGTCTTCCCCCCCAGCAGCCCTGAAGCGGATCGTTCAGAACGGCGTTGATGGGACGGACGTGAGTGACTGGTCTCCTGCTCCTTGCTAGCTGCTTGCTAGCTTTCCCCAGGAAAACAAGAAATCGGAATGCTCAGGATCGAAGGAGATGGGCAGGATTTGCATAAGCCTGTATGCTGGAGTTTAATTCGGAGGTTATTGAGCCAATCCTGCCCATAACCCCATAAAGGGAAAAGAGAGTCGAGAGTCGATCAGGGTCCGCTACTAAGAGGACCTTCCATGAGAAGCAAGCCGTAGGTAGATGGCTCCTGGATCTGGAACCATGTCGGTCTCATTGTCTCTCAAGGCTAACGATGTTGAGAAGCAGGCACAAGATGTGAACCCACTCACTCTTCTTGCTTGTGCCGGCAGAACAGCGGGTCTTTAAGTAACCGTACATATATCTCAGCTTTTTTGTCGGTGTCACAACGCACAGTATCAAGGGCTTGGACACACACACACAAGTGTGATCAAATAGATAGTGTAGACAACCTCAGCTACCCAGAGCAGCTGAGAGTGAGTGGAGGCGGTCTCGTATGGATGATGTCTTGCATCAAGCTCAGCCCGTTTGCGTTCTGATAAGGCATCGCATCGTGTGATGACTGCGCCGATTGTGTCTCTGTTACTGTCTCTGGTCGAACTTCAGGGAGGCTTAGACTGCCTTAGTTCCATCACCTCATAATGAGGGACGCGTCATCGGCAACCGCGGACCAAGAAGCTGGAACAGTTTGATGCAATGGCTGGATGGATGGATGGATGGATGGCTGGTAAAGGTGATGGTACATAAACCAGTTGACCTCCACACAGCCAGGCCAACGAGGAAATAAGGTTATCAACCATCACTCACCACTCATGACCCATCGTGGGGGTTGGTTGTATCAAAAACAATTTAGATACTTGAGTACTTAATAGTTAAGATGAGATGGGATGAGACGGGATGTTGTGCTTTGCTTTCGGGAGTCGGGCATTCAACTCAACGTGGGCCCCTCTTTTAATCGGGGGTTTTATGTAGGCACCGTCACCCCCCGTTTTACTCCGCCCGATTACTTACTAACATAACAAGTAATCAAGTAAATAAATAAACAACCCTTGTGAATGGTGCGCTTCATGATTGGTTCATTTCAAAAGTCAATGGCTCGACTGGTCCAGGCAGCAGTATTTTCAATTACAATATGGTACCGTACGTACCGTACCTGCGTACCTGCTTCACTATTACTCCCTACTAACCGGATTATCGACCATGGTCATCAAGGCCACAGTGTTCTTTCTCCCTGTTATTGTTGTGTACAGTCTTTCTTTCACCTAGTCCAACAGGCTAATAGGAACCTTGAACCAACCCTCACAGCCTCCCCCCCCCTAAAAGCAGACGATAGAATCACTGTGGTACCTACGGATACTACTAGGAGGTACTCACCTCACTGCCTGGAAGAGTGTCTTGTGTGTATCCTGACACATCCGGTACTTCCAAGGTTGTTCTTCGCCCCATCCACTGGATACTCACCGGTATTCGGGACCCCATCTCACCTTCCTCATTATCGAAGGCGTCGGCTGAATCAGACCAACCCCAACTCAGAGAGAGAGAGGAGAGAGAGAGAGAGTGTGTGTGTGTGTGTGGTGTGTTCCGAGCCGTCCGACGAAATACATCCCACCTCCCGGTCGCCTTGTGTGGCCCACTCGACTGTGCCATACAGTTAATAGTAACATAGCACATCATCAGTCCCCGACTACCGCTCAAGGTGTACGTAGTCGCCGTCTGACTGGCCAGGAGACCTTCGAGCGAGACCATGGAAGAGAAGACGCTGCCGCCACGACCAAGCAGGTTCAACGCTGTGGGCTTTTGCTTGACGGCTGTCCGGATATGGCAGTGGTCTTCTTCCTTTTTTGCATATGCCTCCTTCAGTCTCCTCTATGACCACATTCAGAGGAACCGCCTGGGCGAGGGCGAGCGCATGAGGGGCGTCCAAATACTGGTATGTCTTTTCACTCTCGTTATCATGGCCCCTCCTGCTCATTTGGCCCCGTGTACCGGTGGCACATCGTAGATGCCTGTTACATGTGATCATTGATCATTGACCATTGACCATGAACATGAACTGACCCCGTTGTCCCCATCACTCCAGGGCCTAGTCTCCCTTGTTTACTCCACAGCTGTCGTGTGCAGTGTCCATATCTTCAAGACGCTGGACATCCGAATATGGCGCGTCTGCGCTGTCATGTCGCTTCCCGGGGACCTGACCATTATGGGAATATTCTTGGCCAAGATTACCATCCTGAGCTTCTCGGGTCTTCCTGCCGATTGCCACGGTCTCACAAGAGACAACTGTGAGTACCATCCCGCTGCTTGGTGGCCTGGCCCTGCATCACAGACCTGCATTAGGGCCCAATTCAAGCCAATATCTGCCAACCACGGTAAACGGTCAAATAGCTGATGGACCTCACAGATGATGGCAACGACCTAATCCGTCAACCAGCTGACGGCTTTACCACCATCCGTTTTGGGTCGTGGACACATGATATATCCGGAGAGCTGGACGACCTCTGTACATTCCCGCGAACCGTCTACGGCCTCTCCGTAGCTGCCATGTAAGGAGGAGCCTATGCCAGTGACCTTCCACTTCACAAAAGATCCTTGAGTGCTAACACTTCTTTATAGCTTCTCTTATACCTTTTCCATCCTGCTCTCAGTCTTGTATCTCCAGTCCCAATGGCCAGGGCCGGCGACCGTGGACAGCGAGAAGGCTTTCCAGGAAGTAGCTACTCATGACGGAGAAGAGAGAACACCACATCTGCATCCCGCATCGATCACATATGCATCTTCTCGCCCTCCTTCCCTAGTCAGCAGCAGCAGCCACCACAGCCCTTCGAGATCTCCATCGCCACCTCAAGGGTCCATCCGTAGCAACGCACCTTCCTACCACAGCAGGGTCTCCCATCGGCAATTCGAATGGGCAGAAGCGGGTCTCCGAGGTGGCAGCTCAAACAGCAACAATGACAACTACCGCGACGGCAACGACAGCACCCCCAGCAGCAGCAGCAGCAGCAGCAGCAGCCGCACTCCCAGTTCCACCTCGCGAACCCAGTCCGTCGGCTCCGAGACCTGCTGCTCCACATGGGGTGCCACCTCCACCACACTGGGCAGCGACGCCGGCTCCATACACTCTGGCATCTCCCTCCCAGACTCCGATGCGTCGTCCATCGTTTCTGGGGGGTCCCTCCCCCCACCTCCCGTTCCTGGCTCCTCCTCGGCCGTGCCGCCCCAGAGGAGGTGGTCGAGCTCGACAAGCTCGTCGTACGATGCGAACGCGTTCCTGGTGACGGATGGGTTCCGCCCTGGCGGCGGGGTGGTGGACCTGCCTTCGTACTCGAGCAGGCCTGGGAGTCTGTACCATGAGACTATGAAGTATGAGGCCGGCCTGAAGTTCCACAACTGTGGCCCGTTGCCGTGAGCGTGGCGGCTGGGAAAAATGAACCAAAGGAAAAGAAAGAAAAAACACACACATAGAAAAGAACCTCATGACGAGATCTCTTCGTCCACGGTGCGTATATAAACATAGCTGGGAAGGCCCTGCCTTGATTCTCAATGGCCATAAGCCGATCACCAGGATAATGATACTCGATAACATCCCTCGCGGAAGTAACCGGCAAAGGAGACATGGCAGCTCTCGTCGGTACACACAAGGTTCAAGGCAGTTCGAGTACTTTGGTAATGATCGACAAAAGTCGCCGGGTTATGGACGGACAGTAACGATTACGGGACCATGAAAAATACATAATTATGTGCAGGAAGACTCGCGGGGTTGGATAGCGCCGTGATGTTATAATGTTTAATGCAGCAGATAAAGCATTGGCTGGCCCAGTGTGCTGGGACCTATCTAGACAGACATCGATCGGCTCATTCCTTCACTCCAGGCATCCAGGAGGTTGATTACTTCGGCTCATCAGTCAATATATGACCATCTTCTATGGAATTCTTAGGCGAGCAGCAAGTGATTCCGCCCTTGCCATGAATCGACTGTGACGGGCCACTGCCTTTGGGACTACACGTCTAGATTCTTCATACCATACCAGCCGCCGCGAACCGGAAGATTTCGTCCATCAGACCCGCGGAGGAAGCAAATGTCAGGAACCCGTTATTCTGTATGTACGATTCGGGAACGGGCGAGCTCGACAGAAACTATGCAGGATGCGCGAGGCAGTGTTTCCCCAGCACGGCAGACATCGGAAAATTGCCCCATCCTCTGTGACAGTCCCACCGCGCCTTCATCATTGCCAACCTGTCACTGCTCCCCGCCTTCCTCAGCAGACCCAGATCTGTACCCAAGGAGTTCTTCCCGCCTCTGCCAATCCAGCAGACCCCTCAGGCCACCCGCCGGAAAATCACCGTCCACTTCAACGCGCCGCTGGGCTTCGCTGCACTGTGCACGCGTAGCTATTTACGCAACATGGGGATTGGGAGGAAACCCGTATTGCTGGTGCGCTTGATCGCCATGAAGAGGGTGTGCGTTTGCGCGAGGCGGTTGTGGGACCTCAATTGTCGCGGTCTGCGTTGTATTCGTCGTCGTCGTCGTCGTAGTAGATCCAGGGAGCAGGAAAGGGGCCGCATGTCTGTGTCGTCTTGCCATTGACAGCCAGAGAGACACGTCCAGGGTGTCCATGCAAAACTCTGAGCCACAGGAGAGCCATGGCCAGCTCTGATCCCCTGTTTTGTCCCAGAAGCACAGTGCTTGTCTCGTCTGACCACGAAACGGGTGAAGAGTCGGCCTGATAGATATCCCATCCCGCCGTCCAGTAGATTCGTAGCTCGGTCCCTTGTGCCCGGCCATTCAATTCGTCAATGTCATTCCCCCCCTTTTCATTGCTCCTCCCGGATCTCAGACTCGGGCCACCTGACCACCCAGCCCGTACACGTCTTCAGGATCTCCCGGTCACCAGGGTCGTCCTCGAACAGCGGCCTGTCCATCTTCCTCTCCAGGATCTGGTCGACAACATAGCCCCTCTCCCTCGCCAGGTCGAAGAAGGCCAGGTCCTTGTGCTGCAGCCAGGGCCGGTAGCTCGTGAAGAAGACGAAGGCCTTGCTGTCCCGCGCCCGCCTCATCGTGTCCCGGATCGTGTCCAGCAGCTTTCCGTGCTCGGCGTGCCGGAAGAGCAGGTCCGCCAGGATCAGCACGTCGAACCTCTCGTCCGGGGCGCCGGGGAGCTCCGCGAGGAGGGGCACGGGGTCGAAGCCCCAGACGAAGCCCTTGGCCACGATGACGTCCTGTTCCTTCTTTTCCTCGCCCTCGCCGCCGTCCTGGCCGGCCGTGGAGGAGGAGGAGGGGATGAGGTCGCACCCGTCAATGTTCTTCCACATGTTGGCCACGATGTCCGCGTCCGGGAAGTCGGTCATGACGACCTTCCTGGCGCCCAGCACCGCCGCCACGATGGACGGCAGGCCCGCGCCGGCGCCGACCTCGAGGACGGTCCGGCCCTTGACCTCGGCGGGGTTCGTCTCGAAGTAGTCCGAGATGACGCGGGAGCCGTTCCACAGGTGGTGGGCCTCCGTGGGGCTGTAGCCGACGAGGTGCAGGTTGATGGTCTTGCCGTCCTGGGTGGTGTAGGTCTGCATGGTTGGCTTTGGCGAGGGCGGGTAGTAGTCCTCGGGCTCGTCGAACAGGCCCGCGCCGGCCGTCTCCGTCTCGTCTATGTCTGAGGGGGCCATTTTGCCGTTGTGTTTTTCTCTTTGAAAGTCCACTATGAGTAAGGGACTCGTGTGAGTGAATGTGTCGTAATTCTCACCAGTGCCTCGTAAGATGTCGTTCTGTGCCCCAAATATGAAAGAAGTGGAGATGAGGGTACTCAATGACGATGAAATATTGTGCTTCTCTATGAAATTGACGAGTGACTGAGATTGTTTATACGTTGAGAAGTCTTGCGATGGCCGTCAAGTCTAAAATCCGGGGCAAATTTTTTGTGCGCTAATCCATCGTGAAGTGGATCCGGCCCATTTACTTAATTAAGCAAGTACATAAGTAACTACTTCGAGACTCAACGACCAAGCTGGAGCGAGCCTCAGCTTAAGGCTGTACCAATACCTCTGTGCCTCCTAAATGGCTAAATTTGAGGCATTGCCTGTGGTTTCATGTGCGGGCATCTTGTCGCAATGCAACGCTGACCACCCTCCGGCCCCAACAATGCCTTGCCAAACCATGTCCAGAAATCAGGACTCACGATATTGAGATGCCTTCACAAATATCACAATGTGTTGGTTGAGAAGTCAAGTAGGTGGGTGAGGAGGGCCAGCAGACCATAGTTTTATTTTGCATTACCTAAACAGAGGAGGCCATGCCATGTTTCACTCCAACCTCCATGATCTCGAGGACCCAGCCGCAGTCGATTCATCTCGGTGGCTATCCTGTGACGCCCTTTAGGAGCTTCCCCGACAGGCGAACCTTGAGAAGCTCCAGCCCTTGATGCCGGCGTCATCCCACAGGCGCCCAGGACGCACCCGGAGGAAGAGGAATCCTCGGCCTCCTCCTCTTCCCCCGAGCGGTCAACTGAAGATGCCCTACAGGGGATTCCTCCGGCCAGCGAGCGTCCTACATCAGCTTCTGTCTTTTCTCAGGTCTGTTGTGCGCAGAATCGTCTGAGGGCGTTGCGTCGACTGCCTCGCCGGGGCCACCCTTCTGGTTGTCCCCGCGTCTCTTGCGCTTTCTGCTGGGTCGCAGCGCAAGAGCAGTCTCGGAGGTGGAGAATGGTCTCTGTGTTGCTTGAGGCGGCTGATGAGCTGGAGGCCGAGGGGGTTTCCCATCGTTGAAGTCGAAGGGGAACGACAACCTGGTAGCCAGGTTCGAAGTCCGCTGGAGGACGGGTGATGGGCATGCTGTTTTCGAAGGCACCAGCCAATTGATGGTGTCATCGCCGCCGGGATCCACGTGCTGCCGCTGAGCTTGCTCCGCCTTACGGAACAGGAGCTCCAGGCCATACCATGCATCGTTCGCAGCATTGTGAAAGGGCGCTTCAGGATCCCCTGGAAAGCCGAGCATATCCAGAGCAGTCGCTTGATTTGGATTTGACTTCTTTCCAGATAATGTCTTGTATATGGCCGCAGAATCCATGAGTATGACATAGGTAGGCGGCTTCCAGTCGCAGTCCCTATGAAGCCTGGTCAGGTCGGCCTTCATGTCGAAGCCTGTTAACACCACACGATGATTCTCATCTCGCTGGTGTGTGAAAAACTCGTCCAGGATGGTGTACAGTTCTTTCGGATCGTCGAGCTCTTCAGATGAGATTCCAAACCCACATGGCTTGGGAGGGCTCGCCTTCTTCTGTTGGTTACTATTGATGATGATGTGACGACCCTGGCGTTGAGAGTCGTTCTTTCTCTGGAACGCGAGTCCAAGCTCGGTGATTGCTTCATATGGTCCCTCCAGATCAAAGGAAACGAAGCAAATTTTCTTGTGATCTGAAAGCTCCCACAACGTGAGCAGAAGCTCGCTCTCGTTTTCAAGATTCCGCTTGTCGTAGATGTCCCCCGGCTGGTCGGCTGCGTGTCGCATGCTTGCTGAGTGAAACGCTGTGGACTGAAAGCGACGTTTCTTGATTGAGGTGCACTCGAGTTGAAGTGATTGAGACTAAAGACGGGCGTGAGGAAATATGTATCGACTAAGGATCAGTGATACGTACCAGTGGTGAAGTACAAAATGGCGGTTGCCACAGTTGTTTTGGCTTCAGCGCATGGAGCTGATTGCAGGAGCGGTTAGTCGTGTTGTCTGGGAACATTTCGCGGCAAGCAAAAAGATGTGACTGATTATGAGGTAGAGAAAATCTGGGATATGCAAAAGTGTTTCTCAAGTAAACTAAGGTGACACTGCGTTTGTCATATTGGTGATACACGTTGATGCAGTGACGCGGCGCGACCTTGCGCGACCACGACCTCCGCAAGGTTGATAGCGTGGTCAACATATGGAAAGTTGGGACGATGAACGTGAAAACGGAAGCTTATGAAGAGATGTGGGGATAAACAGCAGGCCACATAATGATGGCGAATTTTGGTGATGCTATGCGAAACCATGCGAATATTCCAAGCGATGAGTGGTTGAAGGGTCGAAAAGAAGGTCGGGGGAAAGATGGATGGGGGAATAATATATATACTGCGAATAAGTGGTGAGTAACATACCTATTGAAGACACAGAATGTCTTAGAATCTTTGTAGGCAAGGTGACAAAGAGATCAACGAGTGAAGGAAGGCTGGTGGTTTGACAAAAGGTCGAAGGAGGATTGAGCGCCGCCTTACCAAGCAGGTGGGTTAGCGGTTTCGAGTTTCAAGGTGGAACCCAAACAATTGATGTATACCTAGGTAGGTATGAAGCCTAATGATCTTTATTGAAGATGGGTCGCAGAGAGAGTTAGTAGTGGAAGGTTGAGGGTGGTAGGTAGGAGGGTACCCGTCATCAACTTCTCCACGCCTTCATGAGTTCCATGGATATCTTGAGCTACCTTCTTGCCGGTATTTCTGACGCCGGTTGCCCAAACGAGATAGCCAAAAACAGGCAGAGGAAGACAGACCTACGTCAACAGACAATAACATGGGCGGAACCACGATCAGTGCATCACCTGCTTGAGACAACACCATGCGCACTTCACCAAGCCCTTCAAGTGTTGTACAGCTGCGACAAGATGACAATATACATATATACCACGCTCTAACAACTTGCACTGACTCCAGTCGCAGTGAATTCAAAACGATTGAACAAGACCCAACGTTTTTACAACGCCCTTCACGTTTCTACCTATACGCCAAATTTCCACCTAATTGCAAGTATGCGTATCCAAATACTCCAACAGAAATGCAGTGCAGATCCGTGTCCCGCGATAGAAACATCTTCAACAACGCGTCCATATTCCCACAACAGATCACCCTCATGACAGTGCCCCACAAAGTAACCGACACATCACACCCTACGCCCTCCCCGTAACAATAAACTGACCCGTCTCGGTCCTGACCCTCCACCCCGCCCTCTTCAGCGCAGCACCAACATCCTGCCTCATGCGCGACACCCCCTTGGAACTATGAATCCCCAGGCCCGTGACGACAGTGAACCCCTCGGCCCTGGCCTTCCTCGCCCTGTCCTCGCCAAGACCACCCCACCAGGCCTGCGTCCTCTCCAGCGCGATGCGCACCCCGTCCGCGACGGGGACGCCGTGCAGGTCCACGAGGGCGGCCGACGACTGCTCGTCGACGAGCGCCTCGTAGGTCTCGCTCTGCACGGCCTTGGACCGCTCGAGCTGCTCCCGCGCGCGCTCCGAGAGCACGCCGGCGACGGGGCGGAACAGGGCGTCGGACTTGCCGCGGCGGAAGGCCTGGCTCGCGGCCGCGAAGGACTGGGCTGTCGAGTCGCGGGCTGCTGCGGCGTCGAGGGCGAGTTCGCTGTATGTCTTGCGTTGCTTGGGCTGGACGGTTTCCCACTGGGTGGTGGTGGTGGTGGTCGTGGGCTTGTTGGTGGCCGGGGAGTCGGAAGCTGCTGGTGATGTGAGTTTGTAGGTGCTTGATGACGGCGTTGATCGTGTTGGAGAGAAGGGGCTATATGCGGTCGAAGCCGGCGACACTGGATTGCTTGCAGCCCTCTCTTCAGCCTCTAGATCGATGGGCTTGAGGCGGTACCCGATGTCGATTTTAGCTTTGCCGGGTTTCTCCTTGGGAGTGTCGGAACTGGAACGACCTGCATGGAATTAGTTGATGGATACAAGTAAAGCGAGCCCTTAGGACAGGGAGAGGGAAACCAATCAGATGCACGAGGGTGATGAACGTGGAGTGTCTTCCTACCTTTCCGGTGACCAACGTAGTCATCTTCGCGGAATGCTCCCTCGATTCCCTTTGGACGGAGTCCATTCTCCTCCAGGTACTGAGTGCTGAGAAGTTCCTCACAGGCCTTGGTGAAGTCCCCGTCGGCCTTCTTCAGGGTGAATCTGAGGTCGAGCTCCCGGAGAAGCGGAAACATGAGCTTCAGTTCGCCAACCTTGCCGTCTTCATCCAGGGTCGCGACGTTGACGTCGTCTGGCAGCTCTAACGAGTCGAACCTTTCGGACAGTACATCACTGTAATCGGTTCGCTCGGAGAAATCGGCGAAGAGCTTGGAGCCAGACGCCGAGTTGGAAGACTCGGTCTGGCCTAGGTCATCGGCCTGACCATCCAGTCCGACAGGGTTGAAGCCAAAGGTATCTTCTGCAACTGCGTCTTTTGAGAGGGCTTCGAGGATTCCTCGGGCCTCGTCATATTGGCGTGTCAAGTCATAGTCACCGACAATGGCTATTATGACGGTCTCATCCAGTACGGAGCGGAACTCATCCTAGCTTTACGTCAGGCTTGGGTTTTTGACAAGAACAGAGAGCATACCCAAACCAGGGCAGTGTGATATAAATGACTTACAGTGAGCTTGTCCATTAGTAGACTTGTGTCATCAACTCCCTGGTCCCCCATCCTCCCCAATACAGCGACAAAATAATGTGAGACACAATGATATAAACAAGTGATCTTAGACAACTAAGGGTGCAGTCTGCTGCGAAATCATCTACATGTGCTGACTGGGAAATGTATTTGATAGTGATGTACTGCCTTATCATTAATCATCATCACCGTTTTCTTCGTTCGTGCGTTCGAAAATGTGGTCGTGCGTGACAATGCCCAACCCAATCCAACTCAACTCGTGCACGTCAGTCAAGGTTGAATGAGGTTGGCTGCAGTATCGTGCACGGGCCATTACAATTAAGCCGCCAACCGCCAAATCCTCCTCATAAGGCTTAGCGTAGAATACGGTATCTACCATCCTAGGGCGGGGCATCCCGCTGCCAAGGATCGTTTACACAGTAAAGAACAGCGCTTGTCTGCTGACTGACACCTGAAAATTCCCTTGTGATGAACAATGTCAGTCAGGTGTGACTTGGGACATGGAGGAAGCCTTTCTCATGGTTACTCTTTCGTTATATAGATACAATATCATCATATGAGGGTGGGTCCCATGAGCTCTCCCATGCTGGATTCCCGTTCGTACTTCCATGTTTCGTATTTTATTTTTCGAGTTACCGATAATACGGATCTATTATGCCTCATACAGTTCTTACCCCCTTTCTCGCCCACGCGATGTGGTGGGTTTGTATGGCCACTAAGCGCGGAATACCTTTCGAGAATCCAGTTATTTGATTTGCGAACTATAAAGCCACACTGAGCACACCACTAGCTCGAAGCCACCGGGGAGGTTTCAGGCCATGTCGCATGTTTTATGTGTTTTATCATGGCTTAATAAACTTGTCCGGGCAACCAGACAGCCCAGTTCGGTTCAAGAGACGAAAGTGTTGCAGTGCTTTGCACGATGATACTGTAACCCACTGGCCTGACTGACTGACGTGAGATTCAGGTCCAAAGGCCGCGGGCGGAACATGAGCACCGGACAACGGGGCCCCGCGGACCTGGTCTGCATGAATGATAGAGTGAGTGACTGAGTGAGTAAGTGGCAGAGCACTGAGTGGATGGATGATCTGCAGTCGCCGAACAACCCGGACCGTTGACAGGTAAGGTTATTCGGGCCATTTTCTATTAGGGTACTTCGTTTTGTATGGGGCCCCGTTGTCGATTGATTCATTGGCCCTTTGTTCTCATATAATAGACGGGTCACAATCCTGCCAGGTTTGCAGATACTGCAACAAAGGAGGAGTCACTCTGTATTTGCAAAACACCTGGCGCTGTGATAGATATTCAAGCTGAACAGCCTCATCACATATTACATGCAACAGGGGAAGCTGTAGCCGCCTGTCAGAAATACCCTCGGAATTCCTTTCATTTACTAGTTTCCAATTTTCGGACCTGCAGCTGCATCGGCACATTACACACGAATAGTCTCATGATAGCTATTTCCGCCTTGATCCCGCCTCTGTCTCAGAAAGCACCTAACAAATACGGCCCTCACCTTACCTGCTTACCAGGGACCAACCTACCTGATCCCCGTTTGTTCATATTTCTCTCACGGGCAACACCTCAGGGCTGGTATAAGATTGCTCTGTCCTGCCTATTAAGCCCTTAACATTCCATCCTACCTGATTCTCTCTGCCTCATCACATCAAATACACCACCTGCCCTCCAGCTTGCCCAGGCTTGTCTCTCACAGGTGTAGGGAGAATAACACAGCAAAAGCATAAGACTGCCCAGGTGGCAACTCAACTTAACTTCATAGAGGGCAAAATGGCGACTGACAATGAACGCCTATTCTGGGGCTACCCACAACCTGTTAAGGGGTGAGTGAGATATCTGGTGGGCACCTTCTGGCACATTGATCGAACCCATCCATCATCCTATTCACCTCCCCCCTCAAACGGTGAGCTGTCCAGCTAACGACAAACCAGGCCGGAAAATGAGTACAAACCCGTGCGCAAGTCGAATCCTGCTATGCGAGGATGGACTCTGGTGCCAGCCACGTATTTGATGGAGCAGATCCGGCCGCTCCGGGAGATGATATGGGCAAACGCTGGGTTTGCTTCACTCCGGCCCATTCGACATCAGATTGAGGATTATGAGCCACTCCACGATCCCACCGTCGTCCCGGTAGATTACAGCACTCTATCCCCCGGGAACGGCAACGGTCATGCTTATGCCAATGGGAACGGCAGCGGAGTGGCTCAGTCACTGCCAAGTTCAACATCCTCCTCTCACGCCATCGCCCTCAATGGCTACTACTCTGCATCAACTTACCGTAAGCTCTACCTCAGTGGCGAGCTCACACCTACCGACGTCGCCAAGGCGATATTACCCCTGATCAGGCGAGACATCGAGCCCAAGGGCTCCCACTACCTGCTATTTTTCGATTCCAAAACCGAGATTGTTCTCAAGGCAGCCGAGGAGTCCACCCGCCGCTACAGGGAGAACCGCTCCCTTGGTCCTCTCGATGGCGTCCCTTGCGCCGTGAAGGACGAGTATGATATGGATGGATACAAGAGTAGCCTCGGCTCAGTAAACGACTACACGGCCCCACCCGGCGAGGACGGCAGCATAACCTCATGGTGCGTCAAGAAGCTCCAGGAGGCCGGCGTCCTCATCGTCGGCAAGACGAGCATGGTCGAGTTTGGCCTCGACACGCCAGGCAACCAACCCAACTACGGCACCCCGAGGAACCCCTTCAACGAAGACTACTACACGGGCGGCTCGTCCTCGGGCACCGGCGCGGCCATAGGCGTGGGGCTGATCCCCATCGGCCTGGGCAGCGACGGCGGCGGCAGCATCCGCATCCCGTCGAGCTTCTGCAACATCTTCGGCCTCAAGACCACCCACTCGCGCGTGTCCTTCTGGCCCTCGGCGAACCACTCCAGCACCTGTGCGACGCTGGGCCCCATGGCCGCCGACGTCGAGTCGCTCGCCACCCTCTTCGAGGTCATGGCCGCGCCGCACCCCTCGTCCGTGTTCGCCTTCCCCGGCGTGCCCCGGGTGCCGCCCGCCGCGAGGCTGCTCGAGCTCACGCCGGGCAGGCCCAAGGTCCTGGGCATCTGCAGGGCCTGGTTCGAGGACTGCGCGCCCGCGGTGAGGGAGCTCTGCCAGGGCGTGCTCGACACGATGGAGGCCAGGTTTGGGTATACCGTTGTTGATATCGAGATCCCGTTCCTCACCGAGGGCCAGTTTGCTCATGCCTTGACGGTCCTGACTGATGGGGCTACGTTGTTGCCCGAGTATGACAACCTTACTTGGGCGAACCGGTAAGCTTCTTCGCCCACTCACTGACGAAATGAACATCCCCCCTTTTCCCCCAGCCTCCTGTGTCTCATTCGTCCAGCAAAAACTGACTAAACATTCCTGCGAAACAGTATCCTCCTAGCACTAGGTCGCACGACCCCATCAACAGACTACCTCCTCGCGCAGAAGCTCCGCCGCTGCCTCTCCCAGCACCTCTCCCACCTGTGGAAACTCCACCCGGGCATGCTGATAGTCACACCGACCACCGCCTGCGCCGGGTGGCGCATCAAGGACAAGGGCGGCGAGCTCACGAGGGGCATCTCGGACGGCGACAAGACCCTCGAGACGATGCGCTACGTGTGGATGGGCAACTTCCTCGGGCTGCCGAGCATCACAATCCCCGCTGGCTATGCGAGCCCCGACCTGACGGGGGAGGGCGCGAGGGTCGCGGAGAAGGGCACGGCGGGCAAGATCCCGGTTGGGTTCCTGGCGACGGGGGAGTGGGCTGGTGAGGAGGGTTTGATCAAGTTTGGCGTTGATGCGGAACGGGCGGGTCTGGAGTGGAGGGAGAAGCCGGAGGGGTGGGTTGATCTTGTTGATTTGGCGAGGAAGGAGAAGGCGAGGGCAAGGGCAACGACTGGGTGAGTTGTGAGTGTAGGAGGACTTGTGATTTTGTGAGATGGTGATGTTTTTTTTGGGTTGTTTTCTGTCAAGACATATTTTACTTTACATACTTACTGTGCATACCCACGGTTTAGACAAGAAGGGGGTTTTAGAATCTGATCAGCGAGCGAGCGATGTTCGTTCTGGACACAGAGCAAAGTACATAGACCACGACTCTTTTTCATGTGCAAAGGGGGGCTTGGAGGACTAGACAGAAGATAGGATGAGAAGCAATTGTATACAACTGAAGTGTATTCTCTCGTTTTATATGCTTGACCTCGCAGCTAGACTTACTTTTCACCATGTAGTCAAGTCTCAGCTAACCACGATCGAATGCTGACCCCCTTCTACATTCTCAACAACGACCGTATCAAACACAACACCAGTCTTCCTATACCAACGTGTCTCAGCCTTCTTCCCATCCAGAAGAACATTCGGCACCCTCCCCTGCTCCACAACAGGAAGCACCAAAGTCCCCACTGTCCCCTCGGGCGTCTTCAAACTCGCCTCATACCCAGGACCATGACCACCACCCTTCCCCTTCGACCAGCCAGCCTGGAACTTCCCCAAGCTCGTAGTAAACCCACCCTCCGCAAACTCCAGATCACCAAACTGCGGCGCAAACCTCCACGTACTCCCCACCCTCCCCGTAACGCTCAGCCCAAGCACAAACTCCGTCAGCGCGCTCGTCGGGCCCGAACTCCACCCGTGCGAGTGCGAGACATAACTAAAGTCATCAGCATACCCCCTAGACCAGCGGTACCCAAACGTCCCATTGACAAGATACCCCTCGACGACGGTGCTCTCGGACCCGCCCGGGTGGTTCAGGTACCACCCCCAGCTCGTGCGCACCAGCTCGAGGGCGCGGCCCGTCCGCCCGGCCGTGAGGTGCGCCTGGATCTCGAACGACGAGATGAAGGGGCTGATGTTGCCCGGCAGCTCCGGCGCCTCGGCCCCCAGGGGCGTCCAGTTGTCCGTCAGCCGCGCCGAGATGCTCTGCGCGGCGGGCGAGTCCGGCGCCACCAGGCCGAAGAGGACGGCCATGCTGTTGGCGTCCTGCGGGTGCAGTGTCGTCGTGGTCGTGGCGTTGTCCCTGAAGGAGCCGTGGGCCGTGTCGAAGCAGTGCGCCATGGTGGCGTTCTGCAGGCTCGCGGCGCGCCGCGTCCACAGACTGGAGAGGAGGCCTGCCGTCGTGTTGTTGTCGTCACCGTCACCGTCACCGCCGCCGTGCCAGGTGGCCAGGTCGGCGCCCGTGGTGAGAGTCCGGTAGAGGATCATCTGCGCCTCGGACATGTTGAAGCCCGTCTGCCAGCGGGCCCAGTCGCGCGTGCCCGTGACGTTGAGGAGGCCCGACGAGGGCTGGACTTTCGCTTGGATGTAGTCCATGGCCGCGAGGTAGCCGTCCCAGTTGCGGGCGAGGAAGCCGGTGTCGTTGGTGTACAGGAGGTAGTTGTAGGTCCCGATCATGGTCCACATGTGGTACGTGTCGCTGCCCTGCTGCAGGAGCGGCGGGCCGGCCTCGGGGAAGGACCCGTCGGCGTTCTGGTTGTCGTACATGGCCTGCAGGGCGTTCCTGACGCTGTCGAGGTCGCCCACGCTGACGAAGGTCGAGGGCACGGCGATGCCCATGTCGCCCGGCCAGACTGCGCGGTCCCGCTTGGCGCCGTCGACGATGATGGTGTCGCCCGGCCCGAGTGTGCCGTTGTTGGCCCAGCCCTCGTGGAGGAAGGGCACACACCTCCCATAGTTGACGGGCACAGCATTCGTCTGCAGTGTATACGCACCGCTGTACCAGATGGAGTTGAGGAGCGCGTCCGAACTGTGGAAGTAGCCCTGGTACGCACGGAGGTTCGACCAGGTGGGCTGGAAGCCGATCTCGAGCTCGATGGACGAGATGTCCACCGAGGCGGACCCGGCGACGAGGAATAGGGTCAGATAGCGGAAGCCGCCGCGCAGCTTCTCGTCCGGCATGGTATAGCTGACGCTGCCCGGGCCGGTGAAGTTGGAGTATATGGCGCCGTCTGGGCCGACGAACTTGCCGTTCGAAGAGTCGGACCACTCCCCTATCCAGTTCTTCGCCTCGGTGAAGGCGAGCCCTACCGCGCCGCTGCTGTTCCCCGCGGCCGTGTACTCCAGGCGGACGATGCCGCCGACCTCCTTGCCGAAGTCGAAGACCAGCTGGGAGCCATTGGTTGCGAGTTTGGCGTGGCCGCCCCAGGAGGAGATCTTCTCGCCTGTGCTGGCCGAGAGGACGGACTTGGGTACCACGGTTCGTGATTCAGGGGCGAATATGTTTGCTTCCCACTCCCCCGGGAAGGCGGCCTCGGTGATTGTGCTGCAGGTGGTATTGCGCCAACATGACCCGCCGAGGACGGGTGCGGCGAGGAGGCCGAGAAGGGCCAGGGCTATCATCTTGAGTTGTGGACTGGTCCAACGACTCTATGGGTAACACCTTGAGAGGCAACGGGGAAGAACTTTAAGTGATGAGGTCGAGTTAATGGGATCCGGAGGGAAACCCTTTCAGTGTGATTATTATAGAGGATACACACTTATACAGTACCCATGTCACACGCACCAAGGAAGCATCCCCTCCCATCACAGTGGCCTTCCTTTCGATGTGTCTGAGGGGGAGTGTCCATCTTCATATAGGAAGACGTCTCAGCCTCCTACGCCGTTCCATTGCATCGTTAATGGAGCCATTGACCAATAGGCGAGTGGTCAGCCCATGAGAGGGAGTATTCCGTGCCATTTCGGTGCATTGTGCGGACCGAGGTCATGTTAATTATCCCGGGGGTCGACCTGACCAGCATACATGCAGGGGAGCAGACCTCACCAAGTCACCAGTGATGGTGACATCTTGAACGGGAGTAGTTGGAAGTGGAGACTCAGGATATGGCGAAGATGAAGAAATTCAACGTGCCCCTGTATTCTTTCTTTGACACAATGCGGGGGTGGATCCCAGTGAGGGCCTCGCTCCATTTATACCGAAGGGGGGACCCCGGAGGTAGATCGTCACGCTGGGTACGACCTCGGAATGATAGCCGAGATGCCTATGGTCTTTCAATATAATATGGTCTTGGGCAAAGCTGAGTGCGGCCACTTGCGTCGTTCGAAGATGGGACATGGAAAATAGGAGACATCCCTTTGCTGACCTGGTTCGCGGTGATTGGGCCTCCTGAATAATACATACCCCTATTTCAAAAAGACCACCATGTACTGGTCCATGGTTCACAACGGTTCAATTATTTCATCTGTTTATCGTATAGGGAAGTTTACAGTTGTCCACTTGTTTGACTATATTGTTGGCGAATCTACTAAATGTATTTCATTTGAAACCCGCCGTAGCACTGTTACTTCGCGATTGTCTAGTTGACGCCAGAATACATACTCAAGTCAAGGTGTAGTAGCATGGCAAGACAGCCTACGTTGGAAGGCATATATAGGGCGATTCAGCAGTCAGAGGAGCGTCCAGTGAAGCCATGAGTACATCCACAAAGTCACATTAATGATACTTCTTATGCATGTGGTAGGGTAGCTGGCGACTGCAGCTCCCAGATATGCTTCTTCTTCTCCAGGGCTTCGGCTGTGAGAATCCCTGTCAGGACTCGCCCTCCATTCCACTTGCATTTCAGCTCCCAGGCTGTCAGATTGTCCGTAATGTGTGTCCATGATGAGTGGTCATACGTATCTGACAGGACAACCTTCACACCACTCTAAAGGAAGGCATTGGTGGGTTTTGGACAAACCATGAGGTGGCGACGAGCTATCACGTAGAGGGCAACGGATCACGCTGGACTGGGATTTATGACCAGTCGCCAGCTGCTCACTTCACAATAAACAATGTTGACGAGTGTAAATCTAGAATGTTGTTGATTTGAATGGGCGAGAGTACGTCCCCCCTCAGCGATCGTTTCTTTGTCCCAAGGCGTGTATGTCTACACAAGCTAACATCTGTATATGGTGAGATCCGGCCCGTACTTGATCTTTGTCCGCTCAACATAACTGGTTGCCCATAACACAAAGGCTTGAAGTGGCTCATCCGTATCAATCAATACGTTATGTTTTAGGTCGAGGGAAACCAACGGCGACAGTTTGTAGTGTGGGGATGTTCGCGGACTATACTTTGGCTCTCTCTGTCTATAAACTCGAGCATTGTCGCCGTCTTCCTTCTGGGCTTGGCTTCTGGTCATTAGGGTGTACCTGATTATTTACCACAGGGAGAACAAGGGAGGATAGCCTCAGGCGCGTCTCTTTCTGCCATGCTTAATATTACCCACATTTTCATCGCCCCATTGATGAGTATCCGTTTTATATTAGTGGCAGAGTGAATAACTCCTAGGTTTGTTTGCTAGCTTTGAAGAAGCGTCATTTGTTGTCGGCTCCTTCCAGGCCATAAACCCGACTGCTGGATATTATATGATGTCTAGCCGTACCTACTTAGCTTAATTAGTCCTGTTGGCTACTTGAATAGTTAGGCGTGGCAGTGGGGTTGCCCTGGTTATAGTGTAGTGCTAGGGAGGTCTCGATCTCGACCTCGACGCGTGGACAGGCGAATCCATGAGGCGACAGGGCGCCAGGACACACTAATCGGCAATGCCCACCCAGCCATAATTGTTCCGTAGCGTCCAAGGCTACAGTGACCACCACCACAGGCATCTGGCATCCCGACAGCCGGAGAACACCAGTTCCGGGACTGCATCCCTCCCTCAAGGATAACTGCAATAATAACAACAACAAGAACAACAACACTTCCGTTGGGGGGTTATTCAAGGCTGTGAGGATATTTACTTGAAGTATATGAAGCACCTACCTTTTTGTATTATCGGTGATGTATGGCAATCAAGTTAGACACTACGACGGAGTTTCAAAAGGTTGCTCGGTTCAAGAGGGGAAACTTGAAGATCACACGTGACCCTCTTTAAAGCGCCGAATGCAACGTTCTAGGGGCCTCCATGGAGCTCCAGCCTGCCAGCTTCCAGGGGTGGCCCGGGGGGCGCGTGGGCGCCTATCGAGTGACAAACCAGCAACCACCCCCCCTTTGCCCCCCCTTTTGAGAGAAAGCGGATGGAACAAGAACAGGGCTTCCAGACTAAATGGAGCCAACTAAGACGGACGGACGACCTTGCTTCAATGTTCCTGCTCGAGGCAGATCCAACAACAATCAAAGACAACGACAAACTATACAACGACATCCGCAACGATAACGACAGCAAGAATGGTGACTACTATTACACACGCCCATGAATGACCAACGATCTCTTATACCACAAGCCTACCTAAAATTGATACTAAGTACTTAGGACCACACTTTTTCGAACACCGCATCTCGTTCCTGACGTAACCGGCATTACCATTCGTCAAAAACCCAGCACCAACACGTCTTTTTCAGCGCAACTGTATCTCTTGCATTTTGGTTGTTGTCGATGAAGGAAGAAAACTGATCCACTCAGGATCGCGGCCTTACGATACACACAGTACCCGCCACTCGCTGTTACAATTACAGTACCAGGACCCCCCTAACGCCCGATGCGACGAGGCAAGCCGAGCGCCCGGACAGGTCACTACGGGCCCACTCAATTGTTCGTCTCCTGAATCGTATCGCTTCAGCCCGTCCAAGACGAATCGCTGGGCATTGCTCCTCGACACCTCTGACCGACACCGACTCCTTCCTCTTTGAGAAGTCGCCCACCCTGCCCATGATAGTTACGCGACAGACTCCCAGCCCATTAAGAGTCCAGCCGAGTACACCACAAGGGCCAGTAGAAGGGGGGGATCTGCTGCCTTAGGAACGGGCCTGATCGAGGCTGCTCCTCGATCCCAGATGATGGTGTGTACATTCCAACATCCCAAACGATCGAGAGGGGAGGAAGGGGAGCCATGAGTGTTGGCTCAAGAGAACCAACCCCTAGCTGGGTAGGATTACGGATGGCTTCTCCTTGGCTACGAGGGCGGAAATACACTATGAATTCTTGTAGAGATCCTGTTCACTGACACATCGCCAACTCTTCTAGACCTCATCCAGGCTCCGCGAACCAAGCGCCAGCTTCGCGCAGCGACGCGGCCATCTCTCCATATCCGACCCGAACCACCATGTCACCGAAGCAATAGGTACCTTGTACGGATCTGACGACGACTTTTCCGACGACGAGCGAGACAACCGCAAGAGTCGACCCCTAAGCTTTGTGTCATATGGGGACGAGGCACTACACAGCAGACCGAACGATCCGGAAGACCCTGAGGACCCTCGACGAGCTCTGCAACGGTCGACCTCGGAAAGCTCTCCCTTACCATCCAATGACGGTAGCCCGGCTGCAGATGTCAGAAAGTCTCATTTGGTGCCAGGCTTGTCAATACAGAGGAACCCATCTAACGACAATGGCCCCCCGTCACCGAGCGGAAGCATGGCTCCGTTATCGCCAACACCCTCCTTGCGAGACATGCAAGCAGCCGAGTCTTCAATGGCCATGACGAACATCGACAATCCGAGCGATATTGCCCAGGAGCTCAGCAATTTACAGGCTCTCCGTCGCATGTCCATGGATGTTGGAAACAGCAGCGATCCCGATCTGATGCCTTTCCAAGGAATAGTCCCGATACCATCGATAGCGCCCACTGGTGATGACGACGAGATGGACCCCTCGAGGCTACTTTGGGTTCCGGCCAACGTGCACCCCGAGCTGGCGCCGGAACAATTCAAGAGCTTCTTGGAAAGGCGGGTGAACTCCGTGAAGAGAAGGTCTGGAGACTCTATGCTCTCGGTCGATGGACTCCAGCGGAGTGATTCGGGAGGTTTCGGCGGCATGGGAAGCTTAAGGCGGACCAAGTCGAAACTATCGAGGCAGATTGACCATTCTAGCGGGCATGGAGCCGATGGCTATGTGGATGGCGCGGATATGCTTAAACGGCAGGAATCACTCAGTGGCTACAGCACCCCGGAACTAAGTCTGGAGGAGCTTGTCAATGACCCCACCAAGGCCGTACAAAAATTGGCACAAGAGGCATCTGACGGGGCCTCTGGGCCGGGGGATATGCCTATCCTGCCGGTGGCCCCAGGAATGGGGCTGCGACGTTCTACGCGGACACAGTACCGGAAGAGCGGAAGCTTGCGTGGTGACCGCACGCCATTTTCTAAACGCGTCGCGAGACAATCAGAGAGCCAGGAGGAAGCTTTGCCACATATGCCCGCAGCTGATGCGCCTCCTGGACATGGACTGGTTCGAGTACAGTCTGAACCTCCGAGGACGGACAACTTCTCAAGGCCACAAAGGTCCATCAAGAGGCAGCATGGTTTCACACGAGAAGCAGATTCGCCGGTCGAACCCCCGACGGAACAGTTGTCTGATGACGAGTCGCAAGAGCAGGCTCACGGCAGAAGTACGTCGGATTCGACAGAAGTGCCGCCGGTTGACGAGAGGCCGCCTTCAGCCGAGCAACCCGAGTCTTCAAGTCAATACCCTGAAAGGTCGTCCTCACAGCAGACCCAGGCTCAAACTTCTCCAGAACAGCCTCCACCAGTACCGCAGCATCATGCGCAGGCAAGAAGTGAGGAGCATCCTCCTGCCCGCGCAAAGCAAATACCTCCCGGCCGGCAGGCGACAACGCCCATCTCTCTGGACAATGTACCCGGCCCGACACAGACTATGAACGACATTGCCAATCACCCATCAGCAATACCGGGGAACAGTGGCACTCGAACGGATAATCTCGCCTTCATACCGACATTCTCCGAATCAGATAAGAAGACCAAGAAGGACAGCGACGGTGAGTCGACGAAATCAAGTAAAGGCTGGAAATGGTTCAAGAGCGAGGACAAGAAGAAGGAAAAGGAGAAAGAAGAGCAATCAAGGAAGTCGAAAACAAAGTCGGCGGACAAGTCGCATGAGAATGCCCGACTGGATGTCCTCCAGAGCTCGATCGAAAATGTGGTTACCAAAGGACGCGAAAGTTTACTTCTGGACAGAGACACTATCGACACCAAGCTCCAGGAAGAGCGCAAAAAGGAGAGCCACCGGAAATCAGGGGATGGGAAGGATGGGAAGGACGGGAAGAAGGAAAAGGACGGATTCTTTGGATCCTTCTTCGGAAGCAAGAAGAAGGCGGACAAGGATGCCCCCAACAAGAAGCAGCATCAGCGTGCTGCCTCACCCGAACGCCCACCACCAAGAGTGCTCAAGCCCGACGTTGACTACGCATACACACGATTCCCCATACTCGAAGAGCGAGCCATCTACCGTATGGCACACATCAAGCTTGCCAACCCCAAGCGAAACCTACTCTCCCAGGTCCTGCTCAGCAACTTCATGTACTCGTACCTCGCCAAGATCCAGGCCATGCACCCGCAGATCCAAGTGCCCGTCTCACCGCAGCAGAAGCGGCAGGAGGAGGAAAGGCGACGGAAGGAGCAGGAGGCCCAGCAACAGGCATACATGGAGCAACAGATGTCGCAGCAGCAGGCTCAGAATAGCATCGACCAGTACAACTTTGAGTACCACCGGGTAAGCGAATCATCAGTGACTGCCTCGAGTGGCTGATGGCAATATGCTAACATGAAATTCTTTAGTCTGGCAACCAGTACGGTGACTCAGAGGGCGATTATGTCGATGAAAACCAGGAGCAGTACGACTACGAGCAGGGACGGGGACACGGGTATGATGAACACGGTCAGAATGGGGGCTACGGGTACGGCCAGGACGCATATGGTCAACAGCAGTATTATGACGGCCACGATCCGCAACGAGAAGATGACGAGAACAGCATGTGGTGATGCAACCGCATCGTATAACACTACCATGGGCCAATGGTACGATTCACACATG
>LKEA01000016.1:20670-55326 GCA_003795315.1 Cytospora schulzeri | reverse complement strand
GCGCTGATGGGTGGTTCAGGGAGGAGGGCTAAAATCTGCTATCTAAACATAATATTTGCATAAGCAATGGAGTTGCGGGATGTGGCTAGCTGCTGGGATGGACAGGGAGGCCGTTTCTTATTGACAATGTTCCTCTTTTTTCCAGATTTCTATACCACACATACAAACACACAACACACACAACACACAACACAACACACAGCTCACAGCTCACAACACGCGCGTTCGAAAGTCGAAGCAAATCCCATTGGAACACATCAACAAGGGTGGGGAATTCCGGGGGTGTCTCCCGAGAGCAAAACATGGATGGTCTACTTTGCCTGTCTTTGCCGTTCACGGCCTGTATTATACATTAGATTTGGGGGGTTGAAACAGGAGTGGTACGTTGGTGCGATGGGTGGACAGTTGAATGGAATACGAATTGCAAACCTCGAGGGTTCTGCAACTACCTAAACACGTACTATATGAACACACAATGTATAATAGGAATACATGAAAGAGACTTGAACCATGCGTTACTTACCTGTCTGTCCACTTGGGTAAGAAGCCTGTAGGTCTTGATCAAGGTCTTGAATGAAGGTCTTCAAAGGTTGTTCACAGTCTCAGACGCGGAAATACGGTGGATTACTGTGTGTAATTGTACTTGAGTACGTACGGTCAGTGAAGTGTTCCAAAGTTGGCTGGCTGGTTTGGCGCGTGCGCTTTGTTGATACAGTAGATAAAATGGCAACAAGGCTGAATCAAGGCTAAACCATAATAGGTAAGATCAGGGGGGGGAGGGTGGGGGGAAAGAGGTGGGAGAGCTGCCTGCCTAGCTGGCTGGCAAGAAAGGTTCAGAAGGAACAGGAGCTCTAAAGGTTCCAAGATTGGCGGTCGCGACCCTGAGACCTTGGACGTGTACAGACACTCCGTACCTACTAGCTCTAGCTCTACCTAGGTAGCTACTTAGTACTTTACCTCCTAGAAAGTTGAACAAGCGTCAAAAACGTCAAAACGTCAACTCCCAAATCTGTTCTCTTGCTGAACAAAACATACACACACCATAAGTCGCGGCGCATCGTCATCAGCAGATCTGTTGTCAAACGCCCATCTTTCTGGCGTTTCTTTTTGATACCCCACGTACACTTTTCTTTTCCCCCCAAATCGAAAAACCATCAACATCCAGCAATCAGTCAGTCAGTCAGTCAGTCAGTCAAGTCAGTCAATCAATCAGTCAAGTTAGTGTGTCAATTCGGTTTCGATTTTCGATTGACGACCTCTCTGCAGTCAGTCAGTCAGTCAGTCTGCCAGTCAGTCTGTGTCACTCAGTCACTCACTTCAGTCAGCCTCAGGCCTCAGCTCTTTTGCCCGCCAGCCGCCTGTCTCCACACTTTTCCTCGTCAAGCTGCCTTCGCGACCCACGAACGTCAACAAGCACCACCACACACACACCAGCACAGCACGTCCACACCTCTGCTGAAGGCCCAAGATCCCAAAGGTCCAAGCTTGAGAGTGACGGCCACCTTTACACCGAGCCCGCCTTACCTTCGATTCACTTCTACATAACCCATTCAAAACCTCTTCCCCCAGTCTACATAGAATGGCCAACGTGAGCTCACCCCTGCAATTCTTCTGACTTGTTTGCCCTTTCGCGATCCTCCTACCATTGATCTATCTGTTCTGCCTCTGCTGTTGTCACTCTTGGATCTTTCCATCCTGACATAACAACACCCCTCCACCCTCCACCCTCCACCCCTCAACATCAACTTGACATCCTCCCTACATCTCCTCCACTTCTTATCTTTCGTGCGCGCTTCTTGTTGTCAAAAATGCCCGCGACCGTCGCCCCAGCTATTCCCCCTGGCGCCTGGCGAAAGCCTCTTTCTACCACAACCAACGGCTCACAACCTGACCAGCAACCCCCTCGTCACCCTTACAACAACCCCGGTGGCTACATGGCCAACGGCGCTGCTGGCGTTCAGCCTCAGCACATGCCAGCTCCTGGTGCTACCCCCCTCCTGCCCAACCAGGGTCGTGTCATCCAGTCTGGTCCTCTCCGTGTTCTCTGCATCGCCGATGTTCGAGGTAAGCTTGCCCGTGCTATCCTGCTTTCACAGTCCGTCGCATACAAGCTGACTGGACCCCAACAGGTCACCTGCGATCCCTGAACGACCTCGCGAAGAAGGCACGTGCCGACTACATCATCCACACCGGTGACTTTGGTTTCTACGATGACTCCTCGTTGGAGCGTATTGCGGAGAAGTGAGTGGACGATCGAACACACGGGAGTTTTGAACAACGTGGGCGCATAAGTGATGCTGATGCTGATGATGGACAGGACCCTCAAGCACGTCGCCCAGTATTCGCCCCTCATAAAGGAGGACGTGAAGAAGCAGATTGCCCAAGGCGGTCCCGGCTCTGTCAAGACACGATTCGCCCCACAAGACCTGCCGCTTTCCGAGCTCCCTCAATTCATCACACCGCAGAATGGAGGCAACGCGCCTTACGAACTGGAAGTGCCTGTCTACACCGTCTGGGGTGCCTGTGAGGATGTTCGGGTCCTGGAGAAGTTCCGATCCAGGGAGTACAAGGTCAAGAACCTGCACATCATCGACGAGGCGCAGTCCATGCTGCTCGAGGTAGGAGGCGTCAAGCTGCGACTGCTTGGTCTTGGTGGAGCGGTTGTTATGCACAAGCTGTTTGACAACGGAGAGGGCAGGACTACTATCGCTGGTGGACAGGGTACGATGTGGACGACACTCCTACAGATGGGCGAGTTGGTCGATACGGCAAACCGAGTCTACGATCCCACCGAGACACGCATCTTCGTCACCCATGCTTCTCCCGCGCGTGAGGGTATTCTGAACCAGCTGTCGGTTACCCTGAAGGCGGATTTCTCTATATCTGCTGGATTGCACTTTCGGTATGGCAGTTCGTACAACGAATTCAGCGTCAACCCCACCCTGGACCACTACCGCGGAAAGCTGGCAGCCAGCAAGGCATCGTTCAACGACGTGTGGGAGACTGTCAAGAACGAGGTCGAGCCTGCGATCCAACAGAATGAGGCTCAGCAGAACCTGTTGAAGAACGCTCTGGGAGTGGTCGAGAAGATGCCTACCCAGGCTGCGGGCGGCAACCCATTCGGCAACGCTGGAGGTCCCGCCACCCTGGGCCAAGTCGACGAGAGCGCTTTCAAGAACATGTGGAACTTCAACCTGGCAGATGCTGCTTTTGGCTGGCTCGTACTGGAGATCCAGGATGGTCGGATTGGTACGGAGATGAAGGCTCAGGGCTTCAACTTTAGTCACCGTGGAGCCAAGCAACAGCCTCCTGTCCCTTCAGCCGCACCATCTGTTGTTGGTGCTGCACCACCTTCTGGCCCCGCCCAAGCTTCAGCACCGGTCCCCCAGAGACAGCCCTCCCAGCCACAAGCCAAGCCCTCCCCTGTTCCTGCTCAAGCAAAACCTGCGACCCCTGCCCCTGATGCTGCTCCCTCAAAAGAGAACGAGAAGCCCACGGGCGCTAATGGCCACGCCCCCGAGGCTGCACCGTCCCCCGCACCGAAGAAGGAGGAGATCGTTGGACTGTTTGTTATGAACGCGACCTCTGACGAAGAGGTTCGGAAGCTTTTCACGGAGGAGGACCAAGCGAAGATCGTCGAGGTCCAGAAATGGGGACAGATGAACAAGGTTGTGCAGTTCAAGACGACGGAAGACCGCGACGGGGCCCTGGAGCGTCTGGCGGATGAGTTCAAGACGCGATCTCACGAGGACCGATCGAAGCCTCTTGTGAAGGTCTTCGAGCGACGCGAAGGAGCAGGCCGGAACTTCACCAACCGGGGCGCGGGCACCTGGGGTAGCAGCCGAGGAGCCTCTAGCACGGGCGGACCACGGAGCGGCTACCAGAGCAGCGGCGCTGGTGGTACGGCCTCTGATAGTGAAGGAGGTGCCGGCCGTCGGGGTGGACGCGGTGGTGGACGTGGACGGGGAGATCGTGGCCGAGGAGGTAGGGGTAGGGGAGGTTTGAAGAACGAGGGCGGCAATGGCTCACCAGCGCCTGCGGCTGCCACTCCTGCCGAGTCGTAAGGGAGGTCGATGACGGTGGATCCCGCGCTCGGAGGCCAATACCGTGGCGACGGGGAGGAACTCATTGGTTGCGATACCAACCGGATGAAGCCAGAAACCTCGATCTGGTTCTCAGATATCATATGAGGCCGTACGGGGGGAAACATTTTAGGCTAATGGCTCTCTTTTTAAGGCGCCATTGGTACCATGTATGAAGATGGAGGGGAATGACTAATTCTCGGGAGGGGTTTTTGATGGACTCGGCCAGCAAATACCTACCTTCCTATTGTCACATTATTCTGCGACTTGGAACTTTTCCCACAAATTTTACAGATTTGCTGCCCGCTATCAATCAATCGAACAATCAATCGAACAATCCAATAGGTTAGACCAAGTCTTTTTGCTTTGATATGTGAGTGGGAGGGGTGGACTCGTCCGTCTATTCTCCGCTGTGCCATGTGTAGGTTTGGTCTTATCTTTGCTGGTAGCTTCCAAGTCTTGTGGTTGTGATGCGACTCTGAAGTTGGCCTATACGAACTTCCTCGAATACTGGAGTCAATTCTTGGCATGTATGGTGGTATATTATTGTCGTTCGCTGGGTTAATTATATCTTGGTGTCTACTTGCTCTTTGACGACACCTATTGCGGCTATGAGGCTCATCATGACCGGCAAATATTACCTAGTAGGAAGGGATCCCACCGGATAGTTTGACTACTTGCCAGCGGTGTGCTGATATGTTTGGTACCATGCCATGGGCTAGCACCGTCCTCGAGTATCGACCTTGGGTGTAAAACCAAATCGTTTGCTGATAAAGTTGGAAGGTATTGTCTCTCCCCGCTACAACTCGCTACGTGCCCTTACTCTTGTTACCTCCATGGGTAGACATCCTCCGGTCCGCCTGCTGCACCCTCCATGTCGACAACTTGTGTACTGCCCTGTACATCGCTGTGTGTATATGGTAACCTGCCTTTTCGCAACCCAGAACGGTCGACTGTGGGACGGCTTCTCTGTCACGACCTCACGGTTTTGCATTCGTAGCTTCAAGGGTTGCCAGACCCATCACTCGTGATTTCAAGCACAGCATTGTTGACATGGCTTCGGCGGTATTTCATGTATTATAGCGTTTCCGTCTATCAAACCGAACCTTCCCTCATGAATGAATGCCTCTCATGCAATGCTTTAACTTTTTCCCTCCACCGTCGCGGTTAATGTACATGATGCAAGTTTGATATCATACACAACACATTCGTCCCATACTCACCGGTAAACAGACAATGAAAAAACAAGCAAGTAACCCCCCCCCCGCCTCTCCAGCGTCACTCATAAGAACAGATCTACACCTTCGGCTTCAAACCCCTATGTATAGCAGCCACACCACCCGTGAGGTTCTCATAGCCCTCACCACCGACGACAAAGCCGGCGTCGACAATCATGTCCCGGAAGTCCTCCTGGGAGGGGAAGCGCTCGATGCTCTCGACGAGGTACTGGTACGAGTCCCTGTCGCCGGCGACGAGCTGGCCGATGAGGGGGATGGCGCCGAAGCTCCACCTCTTGTAGACGGCGTTGAAGAGCGGGTAGCGGTCTGCCTTGCTGAACTCGAGGACGGCGAGGACGCCTCCCGGCTTGAGGACGCGGTGGGCCTCGCGGAGGGCCTGGGGGATGTTGCTGAAGTTGCGGATGCCGAAGGCGACCGTGTACAGGTCGACGGAGGCGTCGGCCACCTTGCCCGTCAGGTCCTCGGCGTTGGCCTCGAGGAAGGAGAGGGCGGCCTGCTGGGAGGCGGGGAGGGCGGCCGAGCGCTGCTTGCCGACGGCGAGCATGTTGGGGTTGATGTCGGAGATGGTGACGCGGACGTTGGGGTTGCGGTTCAGGACGTGCGCCTGGTGCAGGTGCCGGAAGGCGATGTCGCCCGTGCCGCCGGCTATGTCGAGGATGTGCTGGGGCTGCGGGTTGAGGGGGTCGGCGGAGAAGCCCGGGTTCAGGGAGGAGACGTAGTGATCTCTGTGAGCAGAGAGAGGATTAAGGTTAGTTATATGTTTATTTATGGACGTATATAGTGTGTGATAGGAGCATAGAAGGGGTAGTAGGTAAGGGGAGGGGAAGGCGAGCAGACAGAACGTACTTCCACACACGGTGCCAGCCGATGGACATCAGGTCGTTCATCTTGTCATAGGTCTCGGCGACGTTGCTGAACACCTCGGCCACGCGCTGCCTCTTCTCGGCCTCCGTGACCGTCTTGAAGCCGAAATGGGTCTCGCGGTCGGACGTGGCATTCGTGTTCGAGTTCGAGCTGTTGGGGGCAGCATCGCATGTCGCATTACTAGTCGAGAAGGGTCGTGATGTTGACGATATTATGGCAGCGGCGGAACATCTCGGTGCTGCTGCTGCTGCGGCAGCAGAGGGCCGCAGGACAGCTGATCGCAGACATGATTGTACAGCAGACCTCATTATAGGTCTTGAAGCGGACATTTTTGAAGAAGGAATTGGCTGTCAATTGGGGAGGGGGGGGGTTCCTTCAAGGTATGATCTGCGGAAGGGAAAACTATGGGGGGGAGGTTAGCGGACCGGCGAGAAGGCTGAGGGAGATTTTCGGGAGGGCCCTTGTAGTGTGGCTGTGCTAGGTAAGCTCTTCCCCCCTGTTCTCCCCGTTCGGCTCGTCTGCCGAGCTCAGCCTTGCGGAAATGGAGCTTCTTTATGCACGTCATCGCGGGGAGGAGAGGAAGCGTGTATTGCCGAACTCGGCACCGAGGATATGTTACCACTGTATTATGTATGTATGGTGTGGTTCAACCGTCGTCGACAACGATGGGTATTTGAATAGGTATTCAATTCATGAATACGTTGCACTAACCTTTTCTTCTTCTTCCTTTCTTTAGACAGCACTCTCAGGTTTGGCCTTCTTGGCCTGAACCATGGCAATGGTGAAAGAACGGATCCACCTGCGCCCAAAGTAGGCTCCTATGCCGATGACAATAAACGCCAGGAAGAGGATGAGAACGATCGCGGCGTTGTTGTCAGGCATGGCCATTTTTTCGCTGTGTCGTATAGTGACCCGATGTATTTGACGATCTCAGGTTGTTGGACTTGTCGTAAGTTGAGAACCGTCGAGACGTTAGCAGTTGATTGTTGCGGTTGCTGTTGTGTCTGCTTCTTTGCGTGTTATGGTTGCTGCAGCTGTAAACAAGCGAATCGATAGGCGTGGTGATTTAGTAGACCAGACCTAAGGGGGAAGGGGGGAATGATAATAGGCTTCCACTTTACAACCCCTCCTAATAGCTGACCTCTTGTTAAACTGCGGCTGGTTCTTCCCTTTGCACGCGTCGGGGCACATTAGAATGTAGACGCAGAGTTAATTGTGAGAGCAAGCTGCAGCAATTGTGGTAACCTATGGGTTTAAACTCTCCTTTCCCCCTTCAAACTCGCCTACATCGTACTCGTTCGGGTACTTATCAATATGCTTCTTCAACTCCCTCATCTGATTCTTGAGATCAGGCGTCAGCTCCTCATACACGTCCTCAAACATCGCCCGGATCGGCGGCTTCTTCTCCTTCTCCGCCTCTTGAAACGCCTTCAATAACTCCCTCCTGATGCCATCCCGCGCCTCCTTCTCTTCCTTCTCATCCCATATCCCATTAATCTCCATCCACTTACGCAGCCTCGAGATCGGGTTATCCCTCCTCTTCCAGTCCTCCACCTCCACCCGCGCCCGGTACGCAAACGAGTCGTCCGACGTGCTGTGGTGGCCCACCCTGTACGTCAGCGCCTCTATCAGCACGGGCTTCCCGCCGTCCTGCAGCGCCATGTCCCTAGCCCTCTTGGTGGCCTCACGGATGGCCCACAGGTCGTTGCCATCCACGCGTATGGTCTCGATGCCGTAGCCTACCCCCCGGCTGGCGATGCCGTCGCCGCGGTACTGTTCCAGGACCGGCGTGGAGATGGAGTAGCCATTGTTCCTGCAGATGAATATCACGGGGCACGAGCGGGTGGCGGCGATGTTGAGGGCTGCGTGGAAGTCACCTTCCGAGGCGGCGCCCTCGCCAAAGTAGACTGCGACCACCCGCGGCGGGGTGGAGGGGTCCTGGAGGTGCTGCATCTTCAGTGCGTACGCGGCGCCCGAGGCATGTGGGATTTGTGTGCCGAGCGGGGAGGATATGGTGTGCTACACGGCGAGATCAGATGTTAACCCAGGCCCATTCTGGACTGGACTTGGTGCATCGAACGGCGAGAAAAGGAGGAACATATGATGATGATCACTGCAGCAAAATTGGCACCTACGATGTTCAGCTCTGCACTCCCGTAGTGGACGGGCATGTTTCTCCCCTTTCCGGGATCCTTCCTGTTGGCAAACAACTGGTTCATGAAATCCCTGGGTGTGAAGCCCCTCTGTGCAAACACCCCCTGCTCCCGGTACTGACAGAAGATGACATCCTCCTTGGCCAAAGCCGACGCCGACCCCACGCAGACGGCCTCCTCACCAGCCGATACCATATAGAAGCTGATGCGGCCCTGCCGCTGGGAGTCGAACATGATGATGTCCATGATGGACACGAGGAGCATGTTCCTGTACAGCCTCACCACATCCTCGCCGCCCAGGTCGGGCTCGAAGGACGGGTCGACGACGGCCCCGTTCTGGTCGACCGCGCGGTAGGTGGGCATGGCCCCGTGGGAGGAGGGCTGCTCGAACTGGAGGGTCGAGGTGAAGGCCGACTTGACGGCGCCGGGGAACTGGACGTATTTCGAGTCTGGACGCTGGGACAGGGAGCCCACGGCGCGGCATGTTGGGAGGTCATGGGCCGTTGTTCTTGTTATTGTTGTGATGCCGGGCCTGGCTGGTAGGAGAGGGCGGAGGACGCCCTGGGGGAGTCGGGCACGATTGGGGAGCCGTATCCTCATTATTTGCTGCCAATGTACTCTGTTATAGCAAGCAGATTGGTACTGGAGTCAAGAACTATTACCGTAACTTTGATATTCAACAGCATCGACGGAAAGGGGCCTTTGGGGAACGCTGTACAATTAGTTGGATATGTGCAGGTGATTGATGGTGATCCCATCCCTCTGCCCGAGCTGGACGTCATCTTAAACCCGACACAAACCGCGCCCTAACCCTTGGCAGCGTGAGGACTTTCCTTGTTGACACGGCATCACGATGTTTGGATATTAAGGCTAATCAGGTGTATTCGGGATGAAGAGTGAGCATTGTTACCTCTCTTTGACATAGAATAATGAAATGTCAAGAAAACTGGTCGGGGCATGAGATAGTTGGATATGGATGGATACCTCGGGATGTCTCCGATTTCGGATTGACCATAAGAGGGCCGAACTTGAGGCTCCCTAAGTAAGTACTGAGACTTTACTGAGTCTCCCTGCAGTCAATGGTCCGAGCAACCTAGACACAAGACTTACTTTACTGCTCTATTCCTTGAGAGTCTGCTCTTGGTATATTACAACGACAGGGAAAACTTCAGACACTTATCCGTGTTCATGGCAGACGAACAATAGCAGAAGTGTTGCTTACGGGCTTACTATACCTGCCCAGTAGATGGTCGGTTATGCAGGGACTCCCTAGGTACCCAGCTAATCGACAACCGATCCGTGTCTCCACCAACGTGGACGGGAGCTTGACGGCACAGCAACAATCGGAGCATGCCGTCATCCTCAAGATACGTGGCGCTATGTGAAGATTGTTGGGGATGGGAGGTTGAGGAATTTAGTTGATATACAAGGAAATGCAATCAGTCCCCTGAGCCTTTCATATTGTTGTGGTTATCTACCTAGGTAGGTAGTGATATCTAGATATATCCTCAAGGTGGTAAAAAGGTTCCAGATGTCCGGAGTCTGGCCAAAGTCCTAGTACACATGCAATGTATCATAAGAACAAGGATGATAGCACTTCAGGGGTCTACCCGCCGGACTGCTTAGCACGCACTGCACGCAGTACTACCACAGTGTACCTGTAGGCCCTGTCATAGTACCCACGTCGAAACGATCGACCGGCGAATGGAGGATCGCTTCGGTTGAGCATTTGGCGCCGCGTGGGCCTGATGAGGAGATGTTCGACGCTACACATTGTCCGTATCTTCCGCTAGTACCATCCTTGGAAGGGCTCAGACATTCTCTCAGCATTGACGACCACTGACTGTTCTGTTCTTGGTCTTCCCGTGAACCAAGTCCCCATCGTAATACCAACCTAGTCACTACTACTTACTTACTCCCGACACCATCTCTGACGACACTAAGTTTTGTGAAGACGACGACGACAACAGACGACGACGACGACCACGACGACAACCACTAGAACAACGACGACGACAGTACGCCGACCTCGTCAAATAAGCCGCAAACAACCGTCTAGAGATCGTCAATGAACAGAGCCAAGGCCTCTGGTCCCCTCACCGATTAATAATTTCCTGTGTTGACTTGACTGTATCTCTATCTATTTGCCCCTCTGTCGCCATTCCTCATGGCGGCATAATCCATGGCAGAACGAAGCACGGCAAGCTGGAACACGCGCTCGTCCAGATCGGCTGTTGATAATACAGCGCCTCTTTCCTCGTCGACGTCCACTGCGACTTCCCTCTCCTCCTCCGCGCCGCAATCGCATTCGAATCCGAACTCGAACCATCCGCGAGCCCGAGCACGAGCACACGCAAACACATACACACACGCACATAGCGCATCGGTAGCGACAGGCGCAACTCGACAATCCGGAGCTTCTTCCTCGTCGGCCATAAACTCTAGTTCCAACAACTCTAAAACAATAAGGTACATATATATATTATATATATATATTATATATATACACACACCTGGCACACACTACATATGACATTATCACCACACGCACGCACATACACATATACATATACATCCACACATACACATATGAACAGGGCATATATACATACATACATACATACACACACACATACACATTCTCTTGGGTCAGGATAGGCTGCTTGTTACTTCTGGGTTGGTTGTTAGTTGCTGCTGCTGTTGCTGATGGCTCTTTCCCTACTTCCGGCAACGCAACACAACGCAACGCAACCTTAAGTCTAGCCTAAACCTCCGCCTTCCATCCCAAACATCAGAGTGCATCCTGGCGCTTGCCCGCACCTTCTTAAAGTTCTCGACGAGTGCCTACCTGTTCGCATAATGCATTGACGGCGCTTCGCAACATTCCCTCAAACCAAACCACCCATATTCACATTTACTTCTACACATTCACTCATTCCGTCTCTGTCCCTCCCTCCCTGTCAATCAACGTCCCGACCAAACACCCCCCCCCCGCCTTTAGCGGCCCTCTTATGATATTGGCCTATCTGCAGCACCAGTCTGACAGGTTGAAACGTTGAACCTTCCCTCCCACATCAAAAACACCAAAAAAACAAAAAGTCTATGTACTAGACTGCCTGCCCACCTGCCTGCCCAAGCTTTACCTACCTAGGTACCTGCACTTATATTGGCTGGGAAATTTGGAACTCCACCAAACAACCGCCACCAGCAGCACCCTTTGGTGACGCACATCACCACTCTTAAGGCATCAGCTGTCTGTGTCAATCATTCAAGCCTTGGCTTGTCCGTGGCGCCGATATCAATCACTATCAACCTGCACTCATCTTCTTACCCATCCTCCATTCCCACAACAACGCCCATACCCACCACTCAACCAGATACCCACGCACTCCTCCTTCGTCTGACAGCTCGCATTCTTGTCGAACGAAGTATCTCGACATCGCCGACCCTAAACCAAACTATGACCCTGAACCAAATATTTACTCATGTCTGACAGGCCTGCCACCCGATCCTCCGCTCGCCAAGCAGCACGGCAAGCAGGTTCATCTCGTTCTGCTGGTCCTCCTGCTGCTGGACCCTCAGCCGAACCTATACCCCACCCTGCGCCGCTGCGCCGAACAGACACCCGCAAACGCAAGGCCGATCTTGACACAGAGGTTCCCTCCGCGCAAGCTCCTTCTACTAGGCGTTCTAAGCGAGCAAAGGTTCCCGACCAACCACCTCCACCACCTCCTGCACCAGCTGTTCCATCAGAGCCTCAGCAGCCGGCGAATTCGAGAAAGAGGAAGGGAAAGCAAGCAACGACTATGTCAAGCCCAGAGTATGTGGATCTAATACGCCCGTTTGAGCTCAGCTGCTGACATTCTTAAGATCTGCCGCGGGTCCTTCCATACCCCCTTCGGAAAAGGCACAGTCTGCTTCGTCCAGTCGGAAGTCCAGTCGCAACAAAAAGACCACATCAGGTATGTGCTTGAAATCCCATGGCGAGATGAACCAGGTCCCACTTCTGACACGACGATCTTTGAACTAGCTGCCGGCCCCTCTTCGAGTCGACGCTCCCGGAGAAAGTCAAACAATGCTGACGAGGACACGCCCATGACTGGAACCGACGACAATGAGAAAGCTTCCGCTCCGGAGCCCCCACAACCTCCACAACCTCAGGATGACCATGACGATGAGGATAGCGAGGAGCACGACGATGAGGATCTCCACAGATACGATGATCACGATGAGGACGATGTATTTGGCGGATTCGGCGGACCACCCGGTGGCCTACATTCTAGCATTGCGCTGCTGACAGGCATGATATCGGGCATGGGCCCTCGACTGAGGGAGATCTTGTCAAACCTGCGACAAAAGGAAGATCCCACCACACATCTGATAGCTCTGAACGAACTATCAGAGCTCCTCCTGGTATCCAACGAGGACAACCTTCAAGGCCACTTCTCGGCAGACTCGTTCGTCCGGGAGCTGGTTTCTCTCATGAAGCCGGACGATTTCATGGAGGCCAACCCAGAGATCATGCTCCTCGCCTGTCGTTGTCTCGCAAACCTCATGGAGGCCCTGCCTTCCAGTGTTACTAACGTGGTGTATGCCGGCGCTGTACCAGTATTATGCGAGAAGCTTAGGGACATCCAGTTCATTGATCTGGCTGAACAGGCCCTAAGTACACTCGAGAAGATCTCGGTCGAGTATCCGTCTGCCATCGTCAAGGAGGGAGGTCTTGCGGCTTGTCTGGAGTATCTTGACTTCTTCCCCATGAGCACACAGCGAACCGCCGTCACGACCGCTGCAAATTGTTGCCGTAATCTCCCCCATGACTATTTCGACGTTGTCAAGGATGCGATGCGGATTCTGCGCGACGTGCTCAAGAACAGTGATCAACGAGTGGTTGAGCAAGCCTCCATCTGCGTTTCCCGAATCGTTGATACCTGGCGTCACAACCCAAGCAAATTGGAAGCTCTTGTGACCGAAGACCTGCTCGCCTCAATCCTCCGACTCCTGCTCCCCGGCAGCACAAACCTGATCGGGCCCAGCATTCACACCCAGTTTCTTCGAGTGTTGGCCTCTACAGCCAGGGCTAGCCCACGGCTGTCTGTGGAGCTGATGAAGATGAATGTGGTCGAGACGCTATATCAAGTCTTGACGGGCGTATCACCTCCTAACGGGACTGATGATGTCGCCTCCAAGTTAGACAGCGTGCTTATCATGCAAGCTCTCATACATCGACCACGGGAACAGATTCTCGAAGCCCTCAACGTCATCTGTGAGCTCTTGCCCAAGCTTCCAGCTGGTGCAGCCGATCCGACCAAGGGCGGGCTGATGGAGGTCGACTCACCCGAAGTGAGCATACCCTCATCCTCGTCTCGACGTAGAACCTCGGACGAGAAGCGCATTCAGCTCTTAGAAGGCTGCAAGGAAGAGGTTCGCCGGTTTGCCCTGATCCTCTTCCCAACGTTGACGGATGCTTTCTCCAGTACGGTCAACCTGAGCGTGAGGCAAAAGGTTCTGTTGGCGCAGCTTAAGATGCTGTACAACCTGAAGGAGGAAATCCTCACAGAAGCCTTGGCGCCAGTACCATATGCGTCCTTCCTTGCCTCCATCCTATCTCAAAAAGACGACCTCACACTTGTCGGCGCGGCACTACAAGCAACCGATCTTCTCATGACCAGACTAGCAAGCATATATCAGTACCAACTCTACAGAGAGGGAGTCATCAAAGAAATTGCGAAGTTGTCAGAAGAGACCGAAGCTGATGCGAAGGCTGTTGCCGAGTCCCAAACTAGGGCGCGACGGCCTTCTGCTGCCTCGGTTGATCGGTCTTCTCAGGATGACGACTCCGACGGTGAGGAGGCTGACGAGCACGACGATGATGACGAAGAGGAGGAGGAGGAGCGGTCGCACCATTCGTCTGACGAGGAGCATGACGATGAGAATGATGACGACGATGACGAGGAGATCGAGAACGAAGTGCATCCCCGAGTGATATCAGGATCGCCTGGAAGTTCTGGAGGCTCTACAATGTCTATTGATGGACCACCACGGCCACCCGCGTTCACATCGACACAGCTGCTACGCTCGAGAATTCACAAGGCGGCAAAGGAGTTCTTGGAGACGCACGAAACGGAAAAGAATGCCAAGTCGATGAAGAAGAAGGCGACCAAGATTCTAACGGACCTGACAAACTTGGCAAACGATATCGAAGCGTTCTATCTGCGTCCAACCTCGTCCGGTAGCATTGCTGGTGAGAACGGAAAGAAACTGTTCGAGAAGTTGGCAACATATTTCGACTCTGACCTGTTTGAGAGTGCCACGACCGCAGAACTGCTCGCCTCAGGGGTTGTACGAGTCTTGGAACAGGTGTTTAGCAATCCTGATGAGGACCTCGCGATGGCTGCCCAAGCCGCTTTTATCGAGGTCTTCATGGGATATACCGTCAAGTCGAAGCCCAAGACAGCCACCGCCGATTCGCCTGCCACTCCCTTCAGCATGATGGTGCACAAACTGCAGGACCTGCTCAGCCGATCCGAGCACTTCGAAGTCCTTACTGTCTCCAGTAATTCACACGACAGCCATCGCAGCAGCCCAGCATCGATGCTAGCCAAACAGATTCGACTGAGGCTGACCGCCGATGACGACTCGGATATTCCAAGGGTGTACCGGAACATCATGGTCTCCATCCACGCCATAGCAACGTTCAAGTCTCTGGAAGACTACTTGCGGCCTCGCATTAGCCTCTCTGACCGCCCACGGCCGTCACGGGGCAACCGCGACAGCCTCTCTAGAGCACTAGCAGCCATGGCTGGAGGAACATTCCCTTTCGGGCCGGGCTCACCGTCCGGGTCTGCTCGCCTGCCTTCACGTTTCCCGCCGCAGATGGGCGGCGCCACGCCACCCCCACCTGCCCCGCCTACAGCTTCAAGTTCTCGGCCCTCCCGCAAAACCAAACCTCGATCGCAGCCCACGGCCGATGCTCCAGCGACGCCTGAGCCCGCATCTTCGGCATCGCGAGAAAAGGTTGTACTGCGTAGGTCCAGTCGACGGAGCGGAGTGGCAACAGATACGCCACAGCCAAGCCGGCCTCAACCCGAGGAGGATGACGATCTCGAGGATGCTCTTGAGTGCGCTGACGAGAAGCATATCACGGAGGACGAGGATTCTGGTGACCGCAGTGCTCTGGACGCTATCGTTGGCGATATTGATGAGGATATGGACGATGCACCTACTCCTGACCCTTCCGCAGTCAATCTCGAAGTTGCGGTCGGTGGCAAGATCACGGCACGCAAAGAGGACGGCACCCGTGTTCCCACTCCATCGCAGGGAAGCAGCAGCAGTAACATGGCCTCTCGATCGAGCTTGCTCGCCAATGCGTTGTTGAATTCGCCGTCGCCTTCAGCGTCATCCCGACCCATGTCTTACGCAGCTGCGATCCAGTCTGTCCCGCAGGACTGGCATTTGGAGTTCAGCCACCAGGGCAAGGTCTTGACGAATGACACGACTATCTACCGCGCAGTTCATATGCCGGCGATGGCTTCTGATGACTTCTCAAGCCGGAACGTTTGGGTCCAGACACACGAAATTAAGATCCGCCGCGTCCAAGGACCTCCACCAGCCGAGACGCTGTCCTTCAGCTCTGGCCCAAGTGATGCGAACGAGTCTGGGGAGGGCAATGTTCCCGCATCACTTGCGAAGCACCCAAACACCGCATCCATCCTACGCTTGTTGAGGATCCTGCACAATTTGAACGCAAACATTGATGACGTGATCGTCGAGAACAAGGCCACTCTCAAGTTGAACATCGAGCCGCTGTCACAGTTTGTCAACACTAAGCTCACCTCTAAGCTCAACCGCCAGCTGGAAGAGCCATTGATTGTGGCTAGCAACTGTCTCCCCAGCTGGAGCGAAGACCTGGCTCGCCTGTACCCCTTCCTCTTTCCATTCGAGACTCGTCACCTATTCATACAGTCGACTTCATTTGGGTATGCTCGATCCATGAACCGCTGGCAGAACGCCCAGTCGCAAGAAGACTCGAGGCGCAACCAGAATGATCGTCCATTCCTCGGTAGACTGCAACGGCAAAAGGTGCGCATTTCACGCGCGAAGATCCTGGAGTCTGCCTTGAAGGTTATGGACCTGTACGGAAGCTCACAGAGTATCCTCGAGGTCGAATACTTCGAGGAAGTCGGTACTGGTCTCGGGCCAACCCTTGAGTTCTACTCAACGGTGTCAAAGGAGTTTGCGATGAAGAAGCTGAGGCTTTGGCGAGATGCAGACCAGGCTGAGTCCGACGAGTACGTCTCGGGGCCGAATGGTCTCTTCCCTCGGCCCCTGAGCGATGACGACGCTTCGGGTTCCTATGGAGTACGCATCCTGCAGCTCTTCCGAACCCTTGGCAAGTTCGTGGCCCGGTCAATGATAGATGCTCGCATCATCGACATCAACCTCAACCCCATCTTCTTCCGCATTGGCGATGAGACTTCAGGGATCAAGCCATCCCTGGGAGCCATGAAACTCGTGGATCCTGTCCTTGCCCGGTCTCTGGTTATGGTAAAGAAATTTGCGCTGGCCAAGAAGGCAATCGCAGAGGATCCAAGCCGGGACGCTACACAAAAGGTCAATGACATCCAGAACATCACCGTCGACAATGGAGTGCACATCGATGACTTGTCACTCGACTTTACGCTGCCCGGATACCCTGAGATTGAGCTGGTGCCACACGGTTCCCACATTTCGTTGACCATCGACAATGTGGACCAGTACCTTGATCGGGTGATTGATATGACGTTGGGCAGCGGTGTCCGCCGCCAGGTCGATGCTTTCCGTGCTGGGTTCTCGCAGGTGTTCCCTTATGAGTCGCTGAGGGCTTTCACGCCCGATGAGCTGTGCTCTCTGTTTGGCCGCACCAATGAGGATTGGTCACTTGCCAGTAAGTGTTTCTTGACAACTGCTCCCAAACCGATAGGTAACTAATAGTGCTTTGCAGCTCTCATGGACTCCATCAAGGCAGATCACGGATTCAACATGGACAGCAAGAGCGTGAGGAACTTGCTGCAAACGATGAGCGAGCTCACGCCGGGCCAGCGACGGGACTTCCTGCAGTTTACTACTGGAAGCCCCAAGCTTCCCATTGGAGGTGAGTGATGTGACGTTTGATCCCAGCCATTTCTAGGTGCTAACTCATTCACAGGATTCAAGAGTCTGACGCCCATGTTCACCGTCGTCTGCAAGCCAGCAGAGGCGCCCCTGGGCTCCGACGACTACCTCCCCAGCGTCATGACGTGCGCCAACTACCTCAAGTTGCCCGATTACTCGGACGTCAAAATACTACAGAAGAGGCTCTTCACAGCCATCAAGGAAGGCCAAGGCGCCTTCCATCTTTCATAAACAGCCGTGGGGGCAAGGAGGCTACCAAGGTGCATTACACCTGGTGGCACCATACAGCGCTCTACAACAACTCAGCGGAGAAACGCCTACCACATCTACACTTTTACCAGTTGATCACTTGCTAGCAATCCGAAGGCGTGTTTTTTTGGCGGACCGATATCATCACCATAAGGGACAAGGGTTGAAAAATGGATTGCATGGAAAACGGGGGCTTTCGTGTATAATGTTTTGTTGTTTTCCCAGGCCTTGAGCATCAGTGAGCGAAGCACATTGCGCCTCATAACGGGCGACACGGAGGCGTATATCCCAGATAGATTGGCAAATTCATGACACTTTCATGGACAGTCTTGGCTGTGATGACCGACTTATATGATCTCAGTGAAATCGTGCCCAAATGTGTGACTACCTAAGTACCTAGGTAGGTACACAGCCTGTAGATTGGGAGGTTCCAATGTACCAACGTTGGTTCAGGGGCCGTTCAGGGGCCGTTCAGGGGGCTCCTTGATTACGTAACTGTACCTGATGTCATGCAGCTGTTGGTACGCTTAGGGGAACGCGTCTTGTGATGGACAGTCGCGTCTCTAGATTACAGCGCCTGCAGTACGTACCAGGCGCGTACCTTCCACTCTAATATGGGTACCCACCTTCAGCTCAACCTCGCCTTGTCTGCCTAACACATTGACCATCAGCGATCCTTGAACTACCATTCGATTCAGTAATTACACAGACCGGTTGACGGACTTCAGGAGGGCGCGGAAATACTTCTAACTCACTGCGACCACACATCAAACACAACAAAGCGCCCCCCCTAGTATTCAGTGGCGACTCGCCATCAACACCATTCATTGATGGCGCCCCAAACACGATCGCGCGTCTCAGACGGCGCTGCACGAGTGTCTTATTATGAGCCTCCTCCTCCTTCTCCACCTGCCAAAACACCAGCCTCAAGAGGAAAACCAGCCAAGAAACCGAAAGTCTACCGCCGCTCCGACCCGGCACCTCAACAAGCCCACTTCCCCGCCCGCAAGACGACCATCCGCACATACGGCAAGAACCGTCGAAGTCTCCCGTCAAAAACCCCGGACCAGTCTACATTGACGCAGATCGGATGGATACCTAGTACTTACCAGAACGAGGATGAGGATGAGGAAGAGGAAGAGAATGTCCGTCGATTCAATGATACCACGACGGTGGACGACGAAGATGACTGGAAGGCCGAGGAGAGGAAGAGGAGGAGTAAGAGGAGGAGGACGACCGGCGATATCGTGCCTAGTTCTACGGCAAACTCGAGTTATCATACACAGACTTTGACGCAGATGCCGTCATTTATGTCGGGGCAGCAGCCAGAGGATGATGAACTACAAGGCGACTTCGACTTTAACACTGACGAAGAGAAGAACGATTCTGTCAAGGCGGCGGTTGCCGATGAGATTTACGAAGCGACACCAGAGAAGAACAAGAAGAAGGAACCGTCACCCTCAGTTCTAAAAGGAGATTCCCGATCATCATTACCACCTCGAAGCCCGACCGGCTCTATCGTGGCACAGACACAGACACCACGAAAGCAAACAGCTGAGAGAGAAGTGATTCCCTCCTCACAGCCGTCACCATTTACTCCCAATCTGGGTATCGCCGACCGGTACTTGACGAATCTGGATCGAACACCACTCATAGAAAAGTCGACCAACGTGGACGCGCCTACACCAATCGCGACTGGCAAGAGACGGCGGACGCTAGAGATCGCAGACTCGTGGAGTACGGTTAATGGTGGGATGGGCTCAAGCCCAGTCAAGGAAAGCCAGCGTGTACATAGGACGCCGCTGAAGGAGATATATCCTGGTGATATGGCGGATGTGAGTTTGGAATTGGGGGAGAGCTCCAGAGGTGGGTATGTTCCCCTTGGTAAGCGGAGCGTCGTCGAAGATGGAGTTGCCGCCGGGACAGAGGAAGCAGGAGCTACTTCGCAGAAGCCAGCAAGGCCAGCGGAGGAGATCATACTCGACTCGGACGACGAGTTCGGTTTTGAGATCGAGGATGAAAACGAAGATGACGAGGAAGTACCTGGGACGCCTACGCCAATCCACCGATCATCCGCTCCAGTCACAGAGGCAGTATCCCCTGACAAGGGCGGACCGCCGATGCCATCAGCACCAAAGGCGGCTACCCAACCCTCTTCACATGTTGTCGCGCAACGCAACCCTACCCCGGAGCCTCCCGCCGAAGACGATGAAGTCGAACCTGAGACGCCGAGTCCAACCCCGCAACGGCGACCGAGTATGTCTAGTGCGCTCGACGTCGAGAGGGAAACGCCCATATCTTCGCCCCAGAAGACCTCCCCAGTGTTACCATCATCGATGCCACAAGTCGGGTCTCGTTACAAAACCCGGGCCTTTTTATCGCCACAGAAGTCCTCCGCGGCAATGCCACCACCTGTCTCTCAGATGGGCTACCGATACAAGTCGCAGGCTTTCGAGTCGCAACGGGTACCATTTGAGAAGATCCGTCAGCTGGGGCCCCAGACGGACCGGTCCGATGTCATATTGTCGGTCCACCCGGAACAGGCCGAGCAGATGGCCGAGGGTATCAAGACCCACGAGTTCCGCAACTACCGCATCCCGCAGACGGTCAACCGGATCTGGATCTACGTCACGCGGCCGGTGTGCGAGCTGATGTACATGGCGCCCATCAGCGCGGCCAAGCAGCCCGGGGAGATCGCGCCCGAGGACCACGGTGTGGGGAACGCCGAGTTCAACGAGGGGAGGGGGCCAGGGGCGGGGGCGAGGTTCGCCTACGAGCTGAAGCAGGTGTACGAGCTCAACAACCCGGTGTCGCTGGCGAGGATGAAGGAGAAGGGGTGGGTGGAGGAGGCACCGGCCAAGTACGTTTACGTCCCGCCCGCGGTGCTGGGCGAGCTGTTGGGGAACCTGAGGTGTGCGTTGTTTGCGGAGCCTGGTGAGTTGGTGGGGTCCTCGAGCCAGGTGGTGGACGTGGACATGTCGGTCTCGCAGGAGGTGGCGATGCAGCTGCGTGGTGATGTTGCGCGTTCGACGCAGATGAACGTGGGTGGCTCTTCTCAGCTGCGACGGGAGGTATTGGGCAACGACGAGGATGATGAGGATGCTGTCCCGTCTAGCCAAGCTGGTGGTGAAGAGCATGGAAACAAGGCGATTCGGGCCAAGGGTGCGCCTCTAGCCGACGAAGTGGTGTTTGCTAAGCCCACGATACCGCCAAGTCGGTCGCAGAGGGGCGTTCACCGGGTCGAAGACAGTCCCGTGGGGAGGCGATCTCAGCGATCCCAGCGATCCCAGCATGCGGCCAACTTCTCTACAGTGCGGCCCTCCCAAGCGACCACGGCCAGCGCACCATCCAGTCCATCCCAGCATCTGCCACCACCGCCACGACAACGAGTACTACAGAACACGCAAGGCCAACAGCTTGAAGAAGCATCTATTCCGCTCTCCCCACCGACAAAATCTGTCCGCCGGCTGCACGAGCTGATGGGGTCGAGCACCGGCGTGTCTTCGTACCCCGATGACATGGAGATTGTGGGAGACAGCCCGGTCGGGCGGCGGCAGCGGCAGCGGCAGGAGCAGGGTGGTGCTGGCGTGGAGACGCAGACGTCTGTGCTGCTGGGCTCGTCGTCACAGGGGTTTGGTCTCGGGGAGGAGGATAGTCTGTTGGATGATACTAGAGTTAGGCAGCCGCCTGATGTTGTTTGGGACTCGGAGGGGGAGATTGAGTGAGCGAGCGAAATGGGGGTTTGTTTGTGTTTTCCCTTTTTTGTTTTCTTAGCATGATGGACATGGACATGTCATTATGGGGTTTTCTATCTAGCATCTTGTTTTCAGGGGTGTATGTATCACCACCGCTTGGTGAGGACAACAGTAAGGTAGCTGCTTTCCTTCTACGTATAAGTATAGCCCGAGCATGATTGCGGGTTATCAAGCAGTATAAGTACCTAAGTACCTAAGTACCTTTGTACTTACAAAGTCATTCTGATTGGCTTACAGTAATCATGTGACCCGCATATAATCAGGGGGCTGCCAGATGGTCTGTGCGTTGACCCGCGACCTGGCACGTTCCCTCCTTTCCCATCTCTAACTTTAAACCTAACTCTAACTCTACAATCCTCCTGTAGTCTTCCAACCTCACCTACATCAAACATCTTCGAACGTGTTCTACTCATTCAAACGCACGACTCTCGGCAGAGCTTGGTCACCGTAGAGCTATGTCATGAAGCGCCTGGGACCATTCTACTGGCTCCTACTCCTTACTTCGGAAAGGCCCAGGGTCCTGGGGAGGTGAGACGCTGGCGTATTGCCTGTCTCTGCCTGTCAGCAATACTGTGCTTTTGCGGTTTGATCAACGCTCATCGCCTTGTCGACAACGACGACGCTGCCGTCACCGTTTCTTGTGTAGTTCGTCCTCATCATCTTCTTACCACCTTATCTTCGCTGGGAGCCGAGGCTGCTTCCTTTGTCGCTCAAAGCCTGGGAGGGTGGGATTTCCTTCTGCTCTCCGTGTAGCAGGAGGGGTTTTACGCTCTGCTTTTTAACAACTTGGTCAGTCGCTCTCCTGTCCGGCTGGAACACTGATGATAGTCCAGGTCGTCCCATCCATATCGCCTCTCATCCTGATTTGTTGTTGAGCTATTGCCTTGTTTTGAAGCATGGCTTCAACTACCGCCTCGGAGCCGTCGCCGTCACCTCCGGCCCAACCATCGAACGATATTGACGTGGCGGGGATATCAACCCTTGTATCGTGGAACCTCGCCGATGGCACGACTGAATTCCTACAATCTATGCCGGGCGGCACTAGCAGCTCGCTTTGCCGCTCCAAATTGCACCTGATCTACGAGAGCGAGTCTCGATCCGCCCTGTTCAAGCTCCAGCTCTCTTTTCTGCTCAAGCCGCAGCGACACAAGTCTAAGAACACGGCCCAGTTCTTCATATTCATCCCGCCCGAGAACATCGCTACACTGTCACTGTCACTTTCTGCTGCGGGTGGACAAGAAACACCTGAAGTAGTCCGGCAGGTTCTGTCCCCCGACACAATATGCCTGCGCTTTTCTCTGAACGCGCCTCCTACCGTCGTTGCTCCCCCGGCTCCGGATCGCATCATGCCCAAGAATGAACGCGGCGCTGGCGTCTTGGCGTCACTGCTAGACTTGGGCCGGCAGACCAACATCGCAATCTACCTCCCTCATCGCGCTCTCGACCAGGCACGCCTGCGGACACTCTGCACGGCTGCGTCAGGCTTTGGCTTGGCTTCTATCGCTCATCATGGCTCGGCAACACTGTATGGCGGCAAGGGTGACAGGATATTGGAAGCTTCGATTATAGACTCACCGTTCGAGAACGGCGCGTCTGACGCGACTGGGCTACCTGCCGTTGATTGTCCGCCGTCTTACGATCAGCTGGGCCCGGGACCGCCACCTGCGGTAGGAATCTCACTGGAGAAAGAGTCATCGGCCGGACAGCCCTCGCGAAAGCGACCTCGACGGAGCAGCTTTGACCCCGCCTCTAGTCCCCCCTCGCCTAGCTGTGGCGAGGAAGGCATGGCCAAGAAACCTAAATATGACCAGGCACTGCGGGAGACACATCAACGCATGGGTACCATGGAAAAGAACATAGAGATCGTAGAGCAGGCAGAGCAGGCAGCACAGATGGAGCAGCGGATAGAGCAGGCGGAACAGCGCCTGACGGCCCGCCTCGATCGCCGCCTCGACCTTTTCGAACAGCTCGTCAAGGATCAAATACAGGAGCACAAGCGCAGCATCACCGAGATGGTGGAGCAGCGCATGGAAGCCCACGAGGAGCAGACGCAGACGGACCTGGACCAGCTGAGGCGGGAGGTCGAGAGCGACGTTGAGGAGCAGCTTATAGGCAAGAAGGCCGAGCTGCATGAGCAGTTCCGGGACGAGCGCGAGGAACTCCAAGCGAGTCTCGAGGAACGGTTTGCTGACCTCGAAGAGAGTATCACGGAGCGGTTTAGTTCGGCTAGAGCTGTGCTGGAATTTGACTAATGGGACAGGTCTTGACAAGTACATTGAATTGGTATATTTGTTGCTATAAATACGTAGCTAGAAATTACATGGTCTACTCAACTATGTTGTAATAACAGGTATAGAGAGAGTGAGGGAGAGAGATCGTGATGTTGACAAAGATCAGGTCATGATGGATCCTAAGAACCGGTTCGAGTTGTGTAAGGAAGCAGGTGCTCCACCAATTAGGTCCAAATACTATGTAATAATATGTTACGCTAAGTTGTACATAACTCGTGTTGAACCGTGAGCTTTTCGGTTAACAACCCTGACATCCTTGACGCTGATCAATTGGATTGGGGGGAAAGGGAGGGTCAAGGAGGGTCAAGGAGGGATGGGCAACCGTTGAGAAGGAGACTGGAGCAAAGAGGGCTGAGAGAAAAGAAGGTTGTTGAAGTGGCGCTGGATCGACAAACGGTTTCATGCACGCGGGTATGACCTCATCCCTCAGCTCCACCGCCGCACACGCACACGCACACGCACCAGACAAGCAGTTGACCTGACCTTAAGATGACAGCGGTTCGAGGGCTCCGTCGTCATCATTTGCTTGGTTTGCAACTGCTAAACTTGGGCCCAAGGTAGGAAGGAAAATTATTATGTATACATACATACTTCATACTTTAGTAGCTACCTAAGCTAAAGCTGACAGTCAATATTAATTCCAAAGCTTGGTTGATTTGTTTACTTTTCTGGATCTTGGACAATTCCCCATTCATTCACCCACTCGTTCTCTCCTCACAGCTGCCTACTTGAATTGAGTACTTGTAACTCAAGGATTTACTTTACTCACAAGCCACTGTCAATCCAGTACATCTCCCGGAATATCATAGCACATCACATCACATCACATCACTCCCGAATTACGGATTACACAGTACACATCCAGACATACACTTCACACACACATATCTGGATCCACAGAACTCACGGCAAAAAGGAAGGGGAAGATCGATCGATCGGCAAACATGTCAGACCACCAAGAGAACTTCGAGGAGGAATCACAACGAAGATCATATACGAAACCTCACTCTGGGAAACACCCCATCCCGACGATCCAGGGCTACAGGGAACACAAGAGGGACCTCCAGGACCAGCAGCAACAGGTCGAGGCCGCCCAGCAGGGACCAGAGGACGCCTCCAAGACCAGGAGGGCCATCGGCTCCGTCAAGGCCATCTTCAAGGGCGAGGACCAGCCACGTAGCAGCCATGACCCTTACCCTTCTGCGAACCACCACTATGTCATCCCACCGCCTGACCAGAATCAGCATGGTCAGGAAACGGGGCGGTTGGATGAGCAGCAGGTGGACGCTCGTCAGTTTGGTGATGAACCACCACCACCACCACGCCCGAGTGAACAGGATTACAAGCCAGTCCAGCAGCAAGGACAGCAACAGCAAGGCCAACAGCAAGGCCAACAGCAGAATCAACAGCAACAAGACTCGAAAGATGGCAGACAACAACAGATGTCTGCTACGGAACAGGTGGCCAGTGCTGGCGACCCCAAGGAAAAGCGTAAAGCGATGAAGAAGGCCAAGAGGACTGGAGGCCGCGAGGTGACGGACCCCGTTACTCACCTGCCTATTTTCATCCACGACCAGACAGACAAGGACATGAACGCGGCCCCGGAGAACGAGCCAGAGCCAGGAGAACACCACACCACAGCCACCGGGCCGCAGGGCTCAGCAAAGTCGGACGAGGAGCTCGAGAAGGAGAGGGACATGGTGCAGAGGGGCTTCAACGGAATGCAGAGACTGTTCCCGCCCCCAGAATTTGAGGAACTGAAGAAGGAGCTCAGTGCCGCATACCAGTCGACCGTCCGTGCAGGGCTGACTATCATTGGTGTCGCTGCTGCCGGGCCTTTCGTGATCTCTTCGCTGCAGGGTCGAATCTTTCCACATTGGTCAACCGTGCTCGGTGTGATAGTGTTCCTCTCTGTTACCCTGGGCACGGCATGGGGTATGGGAAAGTGGATGTCCAAGAAGGTGGATGAGATCGTGGACGACGAGACATGGGAGTCTTCGAGGCGCGAGGAGCAGGCTATACTCGATTCTGAGACGGAGTTACCGGAGTCGGTCCAGTGGTTGAACAGCTTCCTGGCCGCGATCTGGCCGCTCATCAACCCCGACCTGTTCTCGTCGCTGATTGACCTTATCGAGGATGTGATGCAGGCGTCTCTTCCCAAGGCTATCAAGATGGTTTCGGTGGATGATATGGGCCAAGGCAACCAGTCGCTCCGGGTACTTGGCGTCCGGTGGCTCCCAACAGGCGCGGCAAGTCGCTCTGTTGGCCCCGGCGGAAAGCTGGAGAACAGGGAACAAGCCAAGGACACTGATCGTACGGACTCTGAGAAGGCGCAGGACCGCGGCTCAGAAGACAATCCAGCCGACTACGAAGATCACAAGGGCGAAAATGAGAAAGACACGAAGGACGACAAGGAGAAGGGCAAACAGGATGAGCAGTCAGAAGAGGCCATCCGCGAGGGAATGGAGGCCGAAGAAGGCGACTTTGTGAACCTGGAACTCGCATTGGCCTACCGTAGTCGAGCATCGGGCAGGTCCATCAAGGCGAAGGCCAAGAATGCCCATCTCTTCCTGAAATTCTACCCGCTGGGCGGTGTTGCTCTTCCTGTCTGGGTCGAGCTAAGAGGATTCGTTGCGAAAGTACGACTACGACTGCAATTGACTGTAAGTTCTAGGTCCTTGTTATCCGCGTATGTTTGGGCTCTGTATGCTAATTCGAACTCCCGCAGCCCGACCCGCCTTTTGTCAGCCTCTGTACAGTGACCTTCCTCGGACAGCCCCGTGCATCTATGTCGTGTGTACCGCTGTCCAAGCACGGTGTCAACCTGATGGACGTGCCCATGATATCCTCTTTCGTGCAATCAGCCATCGACGCAGCCTTGGCCGAGTATGTGGCGCCGAAGAGCCTGACACTCAACCTGAAGGACATGCTCATGGGCGATGACTTCAAGAAGGATACAGGCAGTCAAGGTGTCGTCTTCATCTTCATCAAAAAGGCTAGGGGCTTCAAACGTGGTGATGGTGGTGTTGGCAAGCTGCAAGGGAGTAGTGATTCCTATGTCACAGTCAGCTGGGGCAAGTTTGGCAAGACGGTCTCCTCGACGCGTGTGATTGAGGGTACACAAGACCCGGAATGGCATGAGTATGCGAGCATTTTGGTGACCCCTGAGGAGCTGAACGCCGAGGAGCGTCTGCGCTTGCAGCTTTGGGACTCGGATAAGTACACCGCGGATGACGACCTGGGCCGCGTAGAGGTGGACCTCAAGGAACTGATGCACAACCCTGAGAGTCACAACAGGATGCAGGACCGTGAGGACGGCTTCACTGGACAGGATCCTGGCGAGAAGATGGCTGGCTCTCTGCAATGGTCTGTGGGATATTTCTCCAAGGTCAGAATCACAGACAAGGCACTCGAGCAGCAGACGGTCGACGACAAGATTCGTACCAAGGATCAGCTTAAGGACCACGTCGCCGAACTGTCGGCCAGCAAGCTCAGGGAAGCCGGCAAAGCGTCCGACGATGACGAGCTCCACCAGCAGCACGTTCAAGATTACGCTGAAATCGAGGACAACATGATCGTCTCTGCCCCTCCGAGCCAGGAGTTCATCTCTGGCATCCTCAGCGTGCAGATCCACAATATTACCGGCCTCGAGGTGCAGAAACTCCAGAAGCAGGGCAATGGAGACGGCGAGACCGACGGAGAGGAGACGGAGACGGACGACGACATGCCTGATAGCTACTGCAGCATTATCCTGAACCACAGAAAGATCTACCGCAGCCGCACCAAGCCGAAGAATTCTAAGCCCTTCTTCAATGCAGCTACGGAGAGGTTCATCAGGGACTGGCGAAATACGGAGATTATCGTCTCGGTACGGGATGCCCGTGAGCGGGAAGCGGACCCCTTGATCGGCATCGTTTATTTGCCACTGGCAAAGGTCTTCGCGAACCGAAGCCAGGTCATGGATACGTATCCTCTCGTGGGTGGCATCGGGTACGGCCGGGCGAGAATTAGCATGGTCTGGCGCAGCGTGGAGACGAAGCTTCCGCCCAACCTGCTTGGGTGGGACTACGGAACGCTGGAGATACGCGGGGCGGTCAGGGCCAAGGGGCAGCTGCCTCACAAGCCCATGAAGAGCAGGCTCAAGCTCCGCACCGACCTCGGCAAGGCGAAGATGTATTCGGGCGACAACCAGGGCGTGTGGGCGCTCAAGAACAAGGGCAAGGGCGGCGACGGAAGTGCATTCTTGCCGGTGTGCAAGCGGTATGCCTCGGCGCTCGTCATCGAGTTCCGCGAGTCCAGCATCGGACCTGACAGGTCGCCTGCCTTTGCGGTGCTGTGGCTCTGGGATCTCATCGACGAGAAGAGTGAGACGAAGACGCTGCAGGTGTGGCAGGGTGGCAAGGAGAGGCTTGCGCGGGCCCAGTCGAACTGTGAATATTACGGCCTGGACGAGGGCGAGCAGCCGCTTGGGGAGATCGAGCTGGACATCAAGTTCTGGCGGGGACTGTCCGGGTATCACAAGAGCTTCGCTGCGACCTCGAAGAAGGGCAACATGAGGAATGTCATGGAATGCCTGGACACCATCACGGACGAGAACCTCGCCGACGACAGCGACGATGACGACAACAAAGACGGGCACGACACGGACGACGAAGACGACTCGGACAGTGACTCGCAGGAGTCCAAGAGCGGCGACAGGGAGGCGCGCAAGAAACTCAAGGTGCACACCAACGACTCGTCGGCGTCGGAGGACAGCGACGACGACTCGTCGTCGAACCACCACTCGTCAGCCAGCAACGGCGGGCACGGGCACGGGAAGCACGCGTCGCACTCGAGCCTGTCCCTGTCGAGCCTGCGCCGGGCCCCCAAGAAGATGCTGCGGAACCCCGTGGAGGGCACCGCGTCCGCGGCGGCGTCTGTGCTGGCCCCCGGCCACAACGACCCGGACGACGGGTCGAGGGGGATACGGAACCAGCTGCGGGACTACAAGGACCACCACAAGCAGCTCCACCGGAAGCACAGGGGCATCATGCAGTGGAGGGCGGCGCGGGAGGTGGACCACCTGGGGAGCAAGCTGAGCGACCTCAAGGGGGATGTCAGTCAGATCTTTAAGCACTCGGAGAAGGATGTTGGTGTGGAGAGGGAGGTGTGAGGATGAGTGGGGTGTGTGTGTGTGTATGTGGTGAAAATTGTAATCGAGCCTGTTATTATTATTATCATTATTATTACTATTACTATTGATAATGGAGGACAACATTGACATGATTACACTTTTGGCTGAGGATATTGGCTTGTGACGTATTGCGGCCGTTATTGAAGTAGTGGATGTTGGTATGAGAGATGAAGTACGGTGCCGTCGATGTTGATTAAAGGACGGTACTACGGAGTATTCAGTTGGGGTCCTGGAGGCCTACCAAGGAACTAAACGTACAAAGAACACAACTTGGATCCTCACTTCGTCTTCCAGAAAGGTTTGGTTTTGCTATATATTTTCGAGATGACCTCCGCCATGGCATGACCGAGGGCGAAGAACAACCGAGCCTAAAGTCAACTTTGCAGCCCACTCACTACACTCAGGAGACCGAACATCAATGCTTGACAGCAGTGAAGCGAAGGCTTAGAAAGCCACTGTCGAGTGGAGGGTTCGGAGACGAGGAACACATGATGAATGCGCGCTATAATTCAACTGTCGCGATACATACACCGAGGAAAGGACTCCAGAATGATGGGTCGGGCAGGTAACAGCCGTGCCTACATCAGCAGTAAGGGACTTTCCGTACCAACGTCAGGACCAAACACCCATAACCGTCGCAGCCAGCAACGAGAATGACAATGTTTTCGTTCACACAACAACGAGAAAGGTGGACACAGGAAGTGGTGAAAGAATCGGAACCCAATTCATTTGCTTGCTTTGCTTCGCCAGGCTCAGTGCCATGCCATACCATACCATACCATGCCGCGCCAACGCCCGTGCCAGGACTATGTAGTCTCCTGGGCTCTGACGTGACCGAAGAGAACGATAAGAGCAAAGGAAGCCATCGTTAAAAAATCAAGAGGCACATGCATAGTCGTACAAGATCTGTCGCCGTGTCCGCCAAACGGACCCCGGCCATCATCACCACCTTTCCTCATCCTCCCCATCCTCGCCATCCCCCCAAACCCATGGTTCGCTCCTGAAGTGCCATGTGCCTTGATATCATGAAGTTTTCCCCGATTCATTGCTCGTCAGTATATCCTGTACAGAAGAAAAGATTCAGGCGTTTGTGTGTGTGTGTGTATGTTGTTCGCGCAGTAATCACGGCTCAGCTCATGCGTAGCCGTAGTTTGTCTTGGTGGGTGTGAAGTCCTCGAAGTAGGGGTGGTTGCAGGCGGCCTTGGCCGAGATGCGGCCGGCCGGGTCGTAGACAAGCATCATCTCCAGCAGGTCGAGTCCGTGGGCGTCGAGGTTTTGGCAAAGGGGCTGGCTGTGATCGCGAGTCCACTTAGGGAAGGAGGACTTGAAGTCTGGGTAGCTGGTCACGCCGGGCCAGTTATCCTCCGTGGGGGTTCCCAGAATTCTGCAGAAACATTGTCAGTAAGGGTTCGAAAGAGGTAGTGGCATTTTGAAAGCAGAAGAAAAAAACACATACCGGAAGATCTTGAAGATCTCATCAATCTCCGAATCACCTGGGAACATGGCCTTGCGGGTGCACATCTCGGCAAAGATGCAGCCTACCGACCACATATCCACACCTGTGGAATACTGTCGTCCACCCAGCAGGATCTCCGGGGCACGGTACCACAGCGTCACAACCTCGTGGGTATAGGTTCGGAGGGGGACTCCAAAGGCACGGGCGAGACCGAAATCGGCGAGCTTCAGGTTGCCGTGGCGGTCGATCAGGAGGTTCTGAGGTTTCAGGTCGCGGTGGAGGACCCGGTGGGAGTGGCAGAACCTGATGCCGTTGCAGAGCTGGCTCATGAACTTCTTGATGATGGCGGAGCCCAGTCCCAATTCCGCCAGCTCGGCATGTGTGCCCTCGGGGAGGGCCCTGCCGCGGCCACCGTCGGAGACGGGCAGGGCCTCCATGTATTTCTTCAGGTCGAGGTCGAGGAACTCAAAGACGAGGTAGAGCTTGTGACTGTCGGCGTGTACGATGTTAAATAGACGGACTATGTTGGGGTCACGCATCTCCTTGAGCAGCGAGATCTCGCGGATGGCTGTGGAGGGGACGCCTTCATCTTCGGCCTCGAGTCGGATCTTCTTCAATGCGACGATTCGGTTGTCGTGGAGGAGATCACGAGCTTTGTAGACAACACCGTACGTTCCTGGGAGTCGCAACCAACGGTTAGCAAACAGGGGTGATGTGCCAAGGAGAGGCAACAGTAATGATTGTTTTCCTGCAACTTGCCCTCTCCAATCTTCTCTAGTTTCTGGTAGTTCTCCATCCTGTTTGTATTCCTGTTTCACCGAATCAGCCATATGGTCAGAATATGCATGTCTAGCAAAATACATTGTCCGTTTCGAGGCAGTATTGAGCCTCGAGTGGCCGGAAGGTCGCAGAGAATAGGACGAATCCAATTCACGATATTGGTTCTAAGGCCGGTATTTGCGCGGGGCAATTGTCTCCCTCTCGGAAGCCCTGCTCGCATTGGAGTTGCAGAAGTCGGCAGGTTGGCTGTAAGGTTGTGTTTGCCTGGGATTTGCTGGTGCGACTGGTGGTTGGGTATACGGTGGCTGTTATTCGTGGATGTCGTGACTGTCGTTGCTATCGTTGCTGGTATTGTCGATGTATGGAAACCCCAATACCATTTGGGAAGAGGGGGGGGGGACTAAATGCGATGGAATGAAAAGCAAAAGGAGAAGGGAAGAGAAAGAAAGGTTAGGGTGGTATTACCTGGGTGTCTCGGACTCGTAAGTCCCTTCCTAGGATACTGCCGTTGTCGTCTCTCGTTCTGGGCTACTAGAGCGGCCAAAAGAAAACAACAACACGGGCTGTCGAAACAAGCGTGCTATCACAACACTGCCCTTGATTTACTCTCGATTATTATGCCCCTTATGTAGGAACAGCTAGGGTGGCCCGTTGCAGTTGTGCCAAAAGACAATGGACACAGAAAACAATAAAGAAAGAGCAAGAGGAATCCAAGGACGCGGTCGTGAATCAATGTTTGGCAGAAACGCGATCGAGGTTTACTTTGGACGCGTTGGTGTTGGATTTGGGGTAGCTGGAGTTTGGGGTTTCCAGGGTGTTTTGGAGTGTTTCTAGGGTGATTGATTGATTGATGGATGGTCTGGATTGATGGGCTGAATTGATGGTGGGGTCAACGGCAGAATACTTATCGATAAGGTACTTGAGTACTTGACTGACAAGGGTGAGATACCTATGTACTTAGGTGGAATAACGATCATTGTATGTATGTACCCAAGTACCCAAATTACCCTAACCCAGCAAAATGCATGGTCATCGGGACCCTTGCATGGCAGCAGTGGTCGATGTCCTTGTCTCAAATCAAAACCACTCTTGCTGTTCAGTGGATCAATCATATGCCAACCCCAGTCCAACCTTAATCACGATCTACTTACTTCGTTACTTGCAACAGGAAAAAACAGTTTCCTACCACACATCTAGGATATGACTGTGGACCTCACCACCCTGGATGCTCATGAGCAGCCCTCAGACCACCTCAGGGCAATATGGAAGGGCTACGCCAGAACCGACAACGCCGATCTTCTCAAAAGCAACAACATCGATGACCTTTTAGTGCCAGAGAAGGCTGCTGAGTTCAAAAAGGCAGGCAGTATTCCTGCAGAGAAAATACGGTCCGCATTCTCACACCTCGTTGGGGATGACCCATCATCCATCCCCCAAGTGGAGGAGGATATTGATATCCTGCACCATCCCCTCATACCAGGTGAGCTAGGGGACTCGATCAGCGGCAAGAAGTCTCCTTGATTCTAACCGAATATCAGGACTTCTTGTAGTTCCATCTCTGATACCTCCAGAAATACAAAAGACTCTCCTGTCTCGTCTCATACATCGGGACTTGAGCCAGCCGCATCATCAGACCAACCTGCATCTACACCATGACCTTCCCTATCCAGAAAAGGACGCCGTCACCAACGAACCTCAATCCTTCTTCACTTACCCACCAGACTCAGAAACCATGTTCATGCCCAAGGACCCAACAGTGCACAAGCCCCTCTCCATGAAGCAGGTCATGGAGCGGCGCCTGCATTGGGCTACCCTCGGCGGGCAGTATGACTGGACGAACCGAGTGTACCCAGGTGAGGCACCACCATCCTTCCCTGAAGATGTGGCTGGACTCCTTGAGACGCTCTTCCCAGAGACGCTGGCGCAGGCAGCCATTGTCAACTTCTACACGCCGGGTGACACCATGATGATGCACCGAGATGTGTCTGAGGAGACGGACAAGGGCCTTGTGAGCGTCAGCATGGGATGTGATGCGCTTTTCAGTATGTATCTCCAGCCTGGCTCTATGACTCTACCCTTTTCCACTTTCATCCCTGTATACATGCTTTGGAAGATATTTCTTTCTAACCCTTGGCCTCAGTGATTGCACCCAACGATGTGGGGAAGATGTCAGAGGCAGAAAGGCCTGCCGAAGATGAGAGGCACTACCTGATCCTTCGGATACGGTCTGGTGACGTTATTTACATGACCCAGGACTCGCGCTATGCATGGCACGGAGTGCCCAAGGTGCTCAAAGGGACGTGTCCGGATTACCTCAAGGACTGGCCTGCAGAGGGCGGCAAATATGAGGAGTGGCGTGGCTGGATGGCGAACAAAAGGATCAATCTCAACGTGAGGCAGATGAGGGACTGAATCAATATCTCTCGACTGAGGCCCTCCTGCCTACCAAAGTGATCTGGCTCACACCATGCGTAGTAGAAGGCCTCAAGCGATCAATAGGAAGGATCCTCCCAAGGCCTGACCTTGATGTCCGTCTCTGAGGACGTATAGACCAAAACCTATACCGAACAGCCCGCCTTGACTTTGTCTCCCTACAGGCGATGGCCGCAACATCTCATCTCGAAACCACTGCTCTTGGTGGTGTTATCCAGCTCGCAATGGAATGGTGATACCTCAAAAGTTTGTTTACGAAGTCGTAAGATCCACCCCAACACGCAAGCCCCCAGCCACGATCGATGCTCAACTCGTGAGCTCGTATTTGCGGGGACAGGATGTGGCCCGAGGTCTTCAACGTCCGAGCTTATCCATTAATAACTACAGTATACTATGTACACTGTGATTCTGCAACAGTGCTAAGTATTCCATTATTCACTTACCAAGTATGCTTGTCACTTTCACTTTGACTAATGGTTTGGGTGTATACTGGGTGATGATCATCGTGATGTGAGAGGCAGAACTGCGCCCCCTTGGAGGCGTATGTGTGTGTGTACACGATCCGGAAGTCTCGGGTAGAAACGACGATGAAGATGATCCAAATGACAAAACTCGACTCATCATGGGCCTCCTTGGCCGTAAGAGCAAGGTTTACATTTCAGAAGAGATATATAATGCATTTTGGACAAGGTGTAGAGCCTAGATGTTCATATCAGATGCTGATATGTAGATGCTTTCAGGGGCAACATGCACTGCGCCACAGATGGTGCTGCGGTTGCCCACTTAGTCATCCATCTTGCATGTTACAGGGTGCGCCACAAGAGGCAGCCCAGCAAACATGGCGACTGGACTATCAAACCCAGGCTACACTTTCTCTCGTAGCACTGTTGCAAGCAATCAATCCATCTATCAATCAACATTTGCCCCCCGGGTAAATTCTCCGGACGCGACGGTCGGACGCGTCAACGTGGCTACGTACTATGCTACAGCTACATCATACATGCTTCAATGTTACCCCCGTCCGACCCC
>LKEA01000015.1:589196-600142 GCA_003795315.1 Cytospora schulzeri | reverse complement strand
AGTTTCACACGGTCGGGATAATGTGCATAGAGGAAAGAGAATCAGGCCGTCTCATTTCTTCATCAAATGCCCACAATCAAATATTTATAACGCCTCAATCAAGGTGACTCGTACATGCGCTTCCCTCCCAATGCAAACGGACTCCGCTGGTACCTGTCATGCCATCTTTTCCCCAATTATGGGTGGGCCGCTGAATACCATAACAATCCAAGAACGCCGTTGCTTGCCTCAGTGAAACCTTTCCCTGACAATTCAATTACATTATACCATCATGCTCCTCCGCCTCGATACCCTGTCTTTCAGTAAGGCCGATGATTCTTTCATAGGGTCCACACTGGCCTCGTATGACGAATCCGCATCGGCTGGCTCATCAAGCATTGATGGTTTCTTAGGCGGCGCCATTGATGCTCGTTTCCGGGAAGGCTTGTTGCCCTTGGGAGCCCGGCTTCTTCCTGTGGTCTCCTTCGGCGGCTCCATTACAGACGATGATGTGTCTTGAAACTCGTATGGATCGACATCCTGCTTCTCCTCCACGGTCTCCTCTCTTGGTTCCGACGATTGACCCATATCGAGCTCTTCAAAGAGCTGGCTGTGCCTTGAAGATGGTCGTCTCCGTCGTTCTGTCACGACACTACTGGGCAGATCGGCTGGTGATGCCTCCTTCAAGGGCTCCCTCTGCAACAACGGACTAGCGACGATGGGCCGGCGGGCCGCCTCGTCTGCGATGGCCGCCTCGGCGTTTAGGAGCTGGGAGCTCTGCTTCGGGTTTTCGCTTTCAGCGTGAGTCTTCGATGCGGACGTCAAAGCAATTGTATGAGCTAAGCTCGAGCGCCTGTATTTGCCCTCCCCAGTGACGGCATCGAGCAATTCTTTCGTCGGCCGGCGCATCTTGTCCCTCAAGTTTGGCTCCGCATAGCTGACTGATGCTCTAGCCCTCCTGCTGGGGCGAGAAGTCTCACCATAAGAGGAGATGTCGGCTGGGGGAGGCGTGTCTCTGGGGTTGGCAGACGCGGACCTGGTCTCTGGTGTGTCGGGGAAGACATGCCCGGGGTCTGCTGACGGTGTCTCGGGTTCTTGTGGTATCTTGACTACGGGAGGGGCTGCTGGCGGCGGCATCGACAGTTTGATCGGCACGAGCCTCTTCTTCTTTAATGGCGCGGCTTTGAATGACGCCTCTGTATCTGCTTCCATCATAATCTTCTGCAGGTCCCCAGTTGTTGCTGACTTGACCAGCTTTTTCGGAGATACTAGGTCATCATTCGTGCTCTTGTCTGCCAATGGTTTCCTCGGTCTCGTTGCTGCGGCGTCTGTAGACTGCGTGTCTTTGCCGTCGAACTTGGCCGACAGGTCCTTCACACTGCGGCGATTCTTGAGATCCCTCACGGCTAACGGTTTCCCGGGCCCAGACTTGCTGGTCAACTTATTGCTACTTGCAAAGGCCCTGGACACCTGGTCGTCGTCGTTCTCGTCGCCAAACTTTCTCTTAGAACCAGCTTTCACTGAAGGACGAGTCTGCTGGGGATCCAAGGCCTGTGCTGGCCTTGAAACATCGTGTAGGCTGGTGCTGGTCTCCAGAGCAGCCGCCGACCTCTTTTTCGGTTCTAGTACGGGTTGTGGAAGTACTGGTTGTGAGAGGGCGGCCGTTAGTGGGAGTGCCTGTTCTTTGATCTTCAGGCCTGATTCAACTAGGCCAGTCGATTTGGTAGGGCTGTCGACCTTAACCGGATCATCCTCCACAAATCGCGACGTTGGTGGCGGTCCCAGGTCTGGTGATTCGTTCGCATCGGCAGTTTCGTAGCATATCGCCATTAGCTCTTCGTGACTATGGCTGAGGTTAGTCTGCGACATGCACCCAAGCAGCCCTGATGGTGAGCCCACGTACCTCATTGTCCTCCGAGAATACGTCTTGTCTTCCTGGATGGTGGGCATTCGTCCCTCGAGCAAAGCGGCCGCCTCTTCGCTGCTCCTCGAATCCCTAGGCCTTCGTTTTGCCGCTGGACTGCGGCTCACACTCGTCCTCCGCCGCGCTATCCTCGTCCCGCCTGGAGATGTGATCGCCTGCCGCTTCGAAGGCCGCTCCAATCCCAGTCCGGCAAGCATGGCGCCCCATTCTATAAGCTGGGCCTCCATCTTGGCCTTGATCTCGAGCGCATGGTCGGCGATTCTTTGAGCTCCTTTGGAGTCTTCAAGCTCACTTTCAAGCTCCAATATGCGTCCATTGAGTGTGAGGTTCTCGGAAAGTAGGCGGCCGCATTCACTTTCGAGGGATCGAATTCGCAGGGATTGAGCTGAGTTGACTCTGGCGATGTCTCGGTTTTGGCGTAGGAATTTCCTCCTCACTATTGCGACGAAGATTCAATCAGCAATCATTGCACCAGTTGGGTGGGGGAGAGGGCAACAAAGGATACTCACGCGTCTCAATGCTGTCTGTTGACACGGGTGGCTCGTTCAGTCTTGCCATCTCTCATAATTGCGCCGAAAAGTACCTGCGGGTTGTTGAGAAAGTGTAAAAAGGAAGCAGGCGTTGAATGAGGAGGTGCAGAAATGGAACTGAAGCTGGCTAGGAATATGAACTGATAGCGGTGATGCTGGCTGGGAAAACTGGGGTGGATTTGGATTTGGCCGTGCATGGAGCTCTGGAGTGCGTTTCTTTTGGCGGTGGCTAGAAGGTCGTTGTCAGAGCAACCACTGAGAGTGGGGGTTAGTCAGGATTAGCCGTCCCAAGTGCCCTAACATTTGGTACCTCAGCTAGTGGGAATTGGGGGATCATTGCCCACCAGGCAGGCTGACAGCACCTCGACATCCTGGTACCTGGCGATTAGGGACCAGCCACTGTCGTAATCTGTACAGCAAACGCGTTCCTAGCTTCCTTCATGGATCATGCCGTGGATCGCGACCAAGGGTCTCTCTCTCGTCTCAGTTTAGAATCGCTATAATTAGTTGGCAGACATACACTACAATTCTGTCAGTGCGAAGACTCACGACGGACCCCTCCAGTCGTTCTACGGAATACGAAATCGAACAACCCGTCCAGCCAACATGTCTTTTCCGACGCGACAGATACAGCCACACATCCGGCAGCCTTCGATGGCGGGCCCCGCGTCGTCGTCTGCGGGTCAGTCTCCTGCGCTGATTGCGCGTGTCAACGAAAAGAAGGCCGAGCTCGAGAACCTCAAGGAGTTGCGCAACCTCAGCGCAGCAGTCGCAACGCAAATGGAGGCACTGGAGCAGAAGCTGGCCACATTGTCTGACGGCACAGAAGGTGTGGATTAATCCGGAGGGGTAGAGGAGCTCGGATCAATGTGCAGTACTGACTTTGACATACAGCCATCGCACTTGTAATGGGCAACTGGCACAACGTCCTCCGCGCAATCAACATGGCATCAAGTGAGTCACTCTCTCTTCTAGGCTCCTGCAAGAGGGGGGGGGGAAGGAAAAAACATATCTAACAGCTTTTCTACCAGCCAAATTGGCGAAACCGCAAAATGAGGACGAGGCAGCGTTGCCGCAGACCCTCGTTCGTATTCCGACCGAACATGCGCCGGCCTTGCAGGCTCAGGCAGAGGCTGCTGAGGAAGCAAACGAGTGAAGAAGCATCCTGCCTGTCGATGACAGACCTCCGAATCATCCCACCAATTTGCGCATGACGCGCAACAATGTCCGACCCGGCTAAAGATCACCTTCAGCATACAAACTCGATCGATCACAGGCCCCTGCAGCTACGCTGTAAAGCGACCCAGGGCCAGATTACACACGAGCGACTCTACATATCAGGAGAATTGTCTGCCCAGCCTAGATTGGGCCCGGACTGGACAAGTGTTTTACGAGCTGCAGAGGACTTATCATCCGGTCTTGTGGCAGCGACATGTGCGCCCATTCGCCAGCACCACTGGCAAGAAGCACCGTGGCACCCTATCGATTGAAACTGACAGCACCTGGCTGCAGAGATGGCAGCGACAGCATGGTCTCGACGCTGCCTTCCTTGTCATGGAATGCATCTCTCAGTTTCGAGGGCCAGGAGTCAGAGTCGGCATTGTTAGAAAGTCTAAGACCAAGGAGTCAGATGAGCAACGATGCCCAAGTACTTGAGAACTCAGTATGTATTTCGACTGGGACCCAGCCCAACGGGACTGCAGACTGCAGACTCCTGGCTGTTGGCCCGTCAATCGTTGGCCACGACTCACAAGTGTCTAAGAAGTAGCATGCTAGCTTATAGATAACGCCCATACCAATGCGATCGCCGTTGCCTCGTAACATAATGTCTTACATAGTGGTCGTCCATCGCACTTGCAGCCGCTAGCTTTGTTTACTTTGGAGCCAAGTCAGCCGCTGCCCAAAGAGGGAGACATCACATGGACATCACATCAATTGTTTGGATCTTTGGATCTTAGGCGTTGCCGGAGAGTCTGTGTTGTTCATCCTCTGACTCTTTCTCCTTCTCATTTATGTCGGCATTTTGGAGAGAACATCATTGATTGAACAGCTTCATCACCGCTCTTATTCTCAGTCCAATCAACAAAAAGTCTCGATCTTGTTGTTTTCATGTGCCACGGCACGTTTTCTTCCATTCCATTTCTATCCAGTTTACAACTTTGGCTATCACATGCGGCTTTAAACCCCTGGGAGATTACTCGATCCTTGTCTGTGGTTCCGGCGCATTTCTGTCGTATTCTGAACTTCCCAAAAAGGGATCAAACCCCTGTCAGACGTGTCTCATCCTGAACCCGCCCGAACCCCGGAGGTTTATTAAACGACGCTCATGGCCATGCCTCTGTCTCCAGTTGCTTCGGCGCACTTCAGCAACCTCTCACCCTCTTCCGTTACTAGAAACAATTTCGTGCCCAGCCCTATTTACTGTTCCCCTTCCACAAACAAGACACACAGATCTAAGCGAAACACTGTCCACTGGGACAAAAGCATCTTCGATCCCTCCATCAAGGAAAACGCTGTCCCGGACGGTGGTCGAAACAGCCCCTCCTCCTCCAACGCGTCTGGAAGCTTGAGGGCCCTCGACCCGTCACAGGAATTCCATCTCGACTTGTGTGACAGGAAGTTCCGTGGTCATCAACGCAGAACTCCCCTCGACCCAGAAACGTTTATTGCGCCAGACACGCCAGTTGATTCTGCTGATAGCAGTCCGACTAACACAGGTTGGTTTAATTGATCCAAGCGTTCTCGCGTCTCGATCGTACCCACTTGAAGCTAACCATCGATCACTTTTACCCCAGATTACTATCTTCACGGCCTGGTCAAAGCCGCAAGAGACTTGGATCCGAACGAGAACGTCTTTGAGAAGCACAGAAAGAAGCAATTTCAATGGGTTTTGTCCCTACCTGCTTCAGCCGCCTCCAATTGTGATCAGTCTCTGGACAGCCCTCTGGACTATACTGCCTCACCATTCCCTAGTGAAGGAAACAGGCGCTACTTTGGCTGCAACCTGCTTACTTGGACCAAAACTGCTGGAAAAGAGAACCAACTTCCTGGCGATCCTGAGGACAAGTACCTGCTCTTAGCAACGCCCATTGATCTCAAACCTGACTGCAGTGATACTACCAACGTCGAATTCACCATCCACCAAGAGCAGTTCCGCGTCCTGCAGCAGGATACGCAACATTTGCAAATGGCTGCAACTCAAGTAATGGGCAGTCCTGCCAGCGCTACGAGGAATGGCTTCCATACTAAGGGTGTGACGCCTCAGAGTGCGCAGAGTAGTCAGAGTGCTCAGAGTGCCATGTGGTCCACGGCGACTATTGCCGATGCGTCGGAAGATAGCGACAACACCCTCACACTGGACTCGCGTCGCGAACAGAGGGCACCTCTGAGCACCATCGAGGATTCTCTGGAGGAACTTGATCAGTTCGAGGATGAGGTTGAAGCCCTCGCTGCAGCTACGCGGATGACCCATATCACAGATCCACAGGGCAAGAGACCCCGTGCTCCAGAGGAGAAGCGCATGTCCTCGTCTAAGACTGCAACCAATACTACTCCTCCTGCAGACAAATTCAGCCCCAAAGCCCAAGGCTCTACTCGGAGCAAGACAAGCGAGCCTTCGCGCAGCAGCTCGGTACACAAGCATTCCCCTCCGACAGAGTCCGACCAGGACAGTGAGAAGATGCCAGTCAAGGCAAGTCCCACCCGAAAGATCGCTCGACCAGCCAGTCTCGCCCCGCCAAAGCCCCTCCAAAAGGCAAACAAGCCGCCGACCATCCCCACATTCGAGCTACCAGGCGAAAGGGTCGCCAGGGAGCTGAAGGAGAGGAAGGCAGCGCGGCTCAGCATGCAGCTCCTCGACGCCCAGAAGCCCGCCGGGGCCAGCTCCCCAGCACCAGCACCACCACCCCAGCGGGTGCGCTCCATCCGGTCCAGCAAGCCGCCCACGGTCCCTAACTTCGAGCTGCCGGGCGAGACGTACTCGCGGATGGCCAAGGAGCGGCTCGCCGCGAGGCTCAAGGCGGAGGAGGAGGAGGCCGTCCGGCGCCGCCAGTTCAAGGCCCGGCCCCCACCTAGCAGCAGGGTGTTCACCACCACCACCACCACCACCTCGTCGTCATCGTCTGCCGCCACGGTGCGCTCGACGTTTACCAGCCGCCAGCGCGAGGCCCAGGCCGGCCAGCCGGAGCAGGGACAGGGACGGGGACGGGGCAACTCCTCGCCCGTCAGCCCGTCGCCCAAGTCCTCCTCCGGGGTCGCCGGGAAGCAGAAGCGCCAGTCGGTGGCGATGACGATGACGATGACGCCCTCCTCTTCCTCCTCACTGGCGCGGACGGCTAGCGCGGCGTCGGCGTCGTCGGTGTCGACCACGGCCGCCCAGCAGCGCGGCCGGACATCGAGCGTCGACTCGTCGCAGCTCAGCAGCACGCGCGCCACGTCCTCGTCCAACGGTAGCGCCGTGTCGGGCGGGGGCGGCGGGACCACTACCAAGCACCATACAAGCCTGACGGCCGAGCAGGAGCAGCAGCAGCAGCAGCAGCAGCAGCAGAGGCAGAAGAATGCGCACAGCGGCCGCGGCAACCGCGGCAGCATCTACCTGCATGACAACTCGGTCGGGCAGGACAGGGAGCGGGAGGCGCGGGAGAGGCAGCAGGCTGTGGCGCTGGCGCGGCAGAAGTATGCGGAGCAGAGCCGGATGCTGGCTGCCAGCCGGCGCATGAAGCAGCAGCAGCAGCAGCAGCAGCAGTCTTCGACATGTTCGACGTCTCCCACGACAACGACGGAGTCTCGTGGTGGTGCTTAGGAGGGGCGGCGGCGCGGACGCGGACTGGAGTCTTTTGATGTGGGTAGTCCCGAGTGTGGGGAACCGCCTCGGGTGCCGGCGCACAGGGAGCTGTATTATGATGTTGCGAGGAACTTTTGAGGGGGGAAGGGGTTTGATGATGCGACGAGGAGTGGTGTTTTGGTGGTGGGGAGGTTGTTTTCACAGAAAACTGCACACTGCGATATGATGTATTACTTGATGTTGAGGGGGGCAGGAGGAGTTTCAGTCAGGGCTCACACAGGGGAACAGAGGTTTGGATGCATAGCCCGATTTGCGGTCTTGTGTGGATGAGTTTCTTCGGATGGGGACGCAGTTGTTTGTTTATAATGATAGATGGGATTACGGCTAGGAGTTTATGAGGGGGGGGGTGTATTTTATTTGTTACGCAGCCTGGCGGAGTCTGTCAAGACTCGCTGCGATGGAAGATGGAAGATGGAAGATGGAAAAGGCCAGACAAACAAGAGAATACGGATGGATGATGGGAGTGAGAAAGAATTACGGGGACAGAGAGAGACATGACAAGCTGCAGGATTATCATACACGTACCAAGTACACACCAATAAACAATTCAGAGACTGTTTCTAAACAATTACAATTCATGTTGGCTGTGTCGCAATCATCGGCAGAACTATGAGGCCGTATTATGCTAAGTAATTAATCAAGTAGTCTACTTAAGTATGTTCTTACTTAGACTTGCAGTGGTAGACTTATTTAGTGACTGACCATGACCAGGGTTCGACATTGAGAGGCTGGCGAACAAGGTTTAAGGAGAGAGAGGAAAAGAGAGAGAGAGAGAGAGAGAAATAAAACAAGCTGACTGACATGTCAATCAACTAAAAACTAACTAACCACCACCACTTCTTCCTCCCTCTGTTGCGTCTCGCGAAACACTTTAGTCCGCCTTTTATCACAATGGCGCCCAATTCTATAACGGCCTCGCACGGTGAATTAATCGTCGAAAAGCCGACGTCCGGGCAAAGTCGGCAGTCAATTCTGGCACTCGCCTTCGACTTCAATACAACCTCGCCCGTCGCGTCAGCTCTTATTCTCATCTTCACCTTTTTCGTCCTATATCAATCCGTCATCCTCTTACGAAAATTACACTCACTGTTCCCAATTGCTGGCACCCATCGACGTCTTCAAAGCCCCCTGATTCGGTGCAGTCCCGCCGGAGAGAAAGACTCTTATAAACCCGGGATATCTGGCACCGACGACATCACCACCTTGACTGTCCCCGACCAATACACCTTGACCAACATGGCCGCCACGCAGGATAAACAGGACAGCAGCCCAGAAGAACACAACCCCCTCCGCCCCAAGGCCAGGATCCCCACGCCCCACTCCGGCCCCTCGGCCACAGTCTCCCTCGCCCAGGGCCGCTACGTCGGCGTCCTCCTGCCCGCCGGCCCGCTCATCCCCCGCGCCGTCGAGGCATGGCGGGGCATCCCCTACGCCGAGACCACGGGCGGCGCCAACCGCTTCCGCCCGCCCGTGCCACTATCATCGCGCCCGAGCCTGAGCGCCACTGGGGAAGGGGAGAAGGAGGAGGAGGAGGAGAAGACGACGTTCAGGGCCGACACGTGGGGCGCCATGTGTCCCGGCTCCGCGGCGCGCGTCCCGGGGATGCTGGACGGCGAGGACTGCCTGAACCTCAACGTGTACCGCCAGGCGGGGGGGTCACACGACCCAGGGGCCCGGGACGGCAAGATGCCCGTGGTCATCTACGTGCACGGCGGCGCGTTCAACGGCGGCGCGGGCACGGAGAGGGACATGGCCTCGTTTGTGGGCTGGAGCGAGACGCCCATCGTGGGCGTCAACTTCAACTACCGCGTCGGCGCCCTGGGGTTCCCGAGCTCGGGCGTGGCCGAGGGCGAGGGCGTGTTGAACCTGGGGCTGAGGGACCAGGCGCTGCTGTTCGACTGGGTGAGGGAGAATGTGGGCGGGTTTGGGGGGGATCGGGATCGGGTTACGTTGATTGGGTTGAGTGCTGGGGCACATTCGGTAAGTTGAGCGTGACTGGGGACTGGGTTCTGATCTTTTCTCTCTTTCTTCATGTTGTGGTATATTTGGGTGAATGTACTGTCTAGAGTGGGTGAGATGGGATGGGATGAGGTGTTTTACTCCTTACTTCACCATGGCGTTACCTCCCGTCTGATCTGACCATTCTGGCCTAGGACATCAGGCCGGATGGAAGGCATCATTCATGTCTATCTCATGTCAGATCGACTGGAGTATCTTGCCATATCTTTGTTCCCCTGGGGCTTCATCTTCTCCTTTCATCTACTTATATACCATATACTAACACGTTTCCCAGGTCGGCTACCACCTACAATCCTACACCAACACCAACACAACCGCACCCTTCCACCGCGCAATAATGGAATCCGGAGGCGCCACCGCACGCGTGACCCTCTCGCCAACTCACCCGCGGACAGAAGGGCAATTCAAGGAGTTCCTCGTCGCATGTGGCATCCAGCCGGACCAGACACCCGCAAACCAGATCTTCCCCCTCCTGCGCTCCCTGCCCCTAGAAACCATCCTCTCCGCCTCGAGCGCCATCTTCGCGCAATACCAAGACCCCATCCGCTGGCCCTTCCAGCCCGTCATCGACCACCACAACCCGGCGCCCGAGGGGGAGGAGGAGCAGGAGGGCAACGGCAGGCTCATCAGCGACCTCCCCATCAACACCTTCCGCCGGGGCAACCACCTCCGGGTCCCCGTGCTGGCCGGCTTCAACACCAACGAGGGCACGGCCTTCACCTCCCCCAAGGTCGAGACCAACGACGACCTCCTGGGGAAATTCATCGCCCTCGTCCCCGGGCTCAACACCTCGGACCTGCAGCAGCTGTCCACCATCTACCCGGACCCCGCCGTCTACCCGTCCTCCCCCTACGCGAGGGTGCCGCCGGGTTTCGGCCGCCAGTGGGCGCGGTACGAGGCCGCGTACGCCCACTACGCGTACATATGCCCGGTCCTGCAGACGGGGCACTTTTATAGCAGCAGTAGTGGTAGTGACGGCGACGGTGACACGCCCCCGGTGTGGATATACCACTTCGCGGCGCTGGCCCGGCCGGACCTCGGCGGCAAGGCCAACCACGTCGACGAGGCCGCCGTCGTGGCCCACGACATGGCCGCCATCGGTGCCTTCCCGGGCCTCGTGAGGACGGCGGACGCCATGCACGGTGCCTGGACGCGGTTCATCGCCACGGGGGACCCGAACCCGCCACACATCGACACGGCGGCAGCAGGAGCAGAAGCAGAAGCAGAAGCAGGGGAGAACAAAGAGGAGGAGCAACAACAACAACGACAACAACAACAACAACAACAGCAGCAGCAGGAGGACTCAGCCTCCCCGTACCCCCCCTCCTCCTCCTCCCCATCCTCCACGGGGGACACAATGCCCTTCTGGCCGCGCTTCAGCAGCCCCTTCGTAGGCGACACCGCAACCTCCCCCGGCCGGCTGCGGCGCAAGGCCGGACCCGGCGCCGAGGCCTCCGGCAGGGTGATGATGTTCGGCCTGGGCAACGACGAGAGGATGGGCGGCGCGGGCCGGAGGACGCCCGGCTGGCCGGCCACGGTGGTCCGGCTGACCGAGGGTGAGGTGGAGAGGTGCAGGTTCTGGTGGGAACGGGTCGAGCTGAGTGAGGGGTTGGGGAGGAGGTTGGGTGGTGGTGGTGGTGGTGGGGCCTCG
>LKEA01000015.1:557861-585545 GCA_003795315.1 Cytospora schulzeri | reverse complement strand
AGTAATCTGCAAGCGTACCGGACAGTAAGAGGTAGGTGTAGGTACCTAGTTACCTAGGTACACAGTCAGGGGAGGTAGTGACTACCTGGGCAGGTACGGATCTGTACTAGTGGTACTAGTGGTACTCTGCTTTGCTCCAGGTGGTTTTCACGTGTATCCCTCGTCACTTGGTGTGTACTGTGGAACTGTGCAACTGTACAACCGTGTAACTGAGTAACTGTTGTGCCCTCCACACACACACACACACACACACACACACATACACAATCCGTCCAAGTATGGATAGGACTGGATCTTCCCGGGTTTTTGGCTGCAGGATCTGTTGATCGGAGAAAGGATGCTTGCTTGTTATCTTAGCCTTGAGTCTTTAATCTTCCTAGAGCAACAAGCAATCTATTCCCCCTCTTGGCTCTCCTGGATCATCTCGAGGTAGAATGTAACAACGGTTGGAGCAAGTGCGGATCTGTACAAAGAAAAAGTAGGTAAGAAGGTGGGAGAGGGAGACTTGGGGTAGGCTGTAGCGAGTGGTGTGAGTGAGAACCGAAGTGGCTTGGAATTTGAGATTGGCAAAGCAGCGAAATGAGGACTCCAGAAAAGAAGGGCAAAGGCAAGACTGGCAGAGTGGCAGAGTGGCAGAGTGGCAGAGTGGTTGCAGCATGTTTGGCCCTTTCTGCCCTTTTTTGAGACTTCAGACTTTGGCACTTTGCCCTGTTTGCCCCGGTCATCAACCGAGAGAAGCTAGCTTGATCGTATTAGACCTTTTAGCGGCCGAGGGTTGATTGTTAGCGAGTTTCTTGGGCTCCTGAGTGGCTGAGGCCCCTGGTTTGCTTGCCTTGTTCTTCTCCCCTTTCGCATTAGCACATTGGTCTTATGGGTCACGGATCTCGCTGGCCCGACGCTTCGTCTCCTCTTCTTACTCCTCTCACACGAAGTCTTGAACTTTAGTGACTTGACCACGCCTGAAGGATTACCTAGGCTGCTAGGCACTGCTAGGTACCAACCTACTTAGTAGGTAGTTACCAGGTAGGTAGCTAGTGGAGGTCAACCAGCCAACCAGTCAACCAGTCAAACCATTTCTCGTCAGCCTGTCGGCCTCTTGTCTTGTAAGCCTCGTCCATACAAACAAATAATGGTTTCATGCTTCTTATTATCCAATACTTTGCGAGTCAACCAGACACACAAGTCGTCAAAGTTGCCTTGCAGACGGTCCCTTTTGTGGCTGTTTCATGAGCCCATGGAGAAGAGAAAAAAAAGGCCTCGTTGCTCGATAATTGCCTGTGGAGAGCGGGCCTCGTCGCCTTCTCGCGAAGTTAAGCAGTGATGATGACCGTCAACAATTATGCTCTGTTCCCAGCCAGCTTCGGTCTGTAATGATCCGTCGACTAAAGTCTATATCGTCGCACAGTTTCGTCCCGCCGATTGATCGACAGATAACGGAACAAAAAAACAACAACAATAACAACAATACATACATACCTAGGTAATTACGGAAGCTCGTCTGTTTGTTTTTGCTGATGGTCCGTTACCTGCTGGGATGCCGGGTTGCTGGGCTCCCCGTACCTATTTGCGTCCTGGCCTGCGCTGGCAGTACCGACTCTTGGTCGATCGATAATACTTTCAATGACCGACTCCTCTTTTTGCTGGGTCTTTGCCCGACATCGACGTCAGATGAGCTTCCAGAAGACAACCCGATTGCGAGTCCTGGACCATATGTAATCAGCCTCTTGCCCTGGATTCTCCGCCTCGAATTCCCTGGAACCAGACTTGCCATCGCTTTACATAGGAGCAAAGCAAAGCAACCCTGGAGTGACAACCGTTGCAGGGTCCCTTCGAGGAAAGGCCTGGTATAACTTCTCAACCACTACGAGACAAGGAGGCTGGCTATAACGGTGTCCTTTTACTGGGGCACTTGGACTCTATTCGCGATAATGCAGCTCTTCCCCGTGCATAATCCTCCTGCAGTACAACGGCAAGACCGGCTTGATGGGCGATCCAAGAACTCCAGGACTGCGGGGCCATATCAGCGTGTCTATCCATGTACGGATCCGTATGAGCGATATCACTCTACTACAAGCCCTCGAGAGCGGCCCCCTCCCCCCAATCACTAGTATGCTGTATCATTGTTGCACAACACGCAGACCGATCACGCCAACCCATTCCCCGGAGTACTTGGCATTAATGTCCACCAACGGCAGATGCTGACTGAGCCCACGAAGAGGGTGCAATATCTGTCAGCACCTGGCGTTTTTTTAAGTTTCACCTCTGCAATATAGAATGCAACTAACTACAGCCCACCAGACTATCAAGCGGACCCCATCCCGCCGACGATGGGCTCAGCCTCTTGGGAAACGTTGCCCAGCACCATCACAAACAATCGTGGCGATAACATGATGCTCTCTCCCCCCCCCCTCTCCCTCCCAAAAACCAATGTTGCGCGAGCTTGCCGCACATTCCTTTCAGTTTGCTATTGATATTGCCAAGATCGCTGCCGATACATCCATGGATCCTCCCCCGCCCGGGCGCTCACTGTGCTCTCTCATCTCACTATTCACCGGAGTACTTGCGGTGTCCTCACCGCCACCCTACCCTACCCTACCCCCGGGCAGCCGAGCTACACCCAAGTCACCTGCCCCCCTTAAACGAACGAACGATGTCTACTACCTAACCCCCTTGAGCCCTTGTCTTGCTAGTGAGCTGGCTGACGGCTTAATGAAAAAGCTTCCACTATAAATAACGTTTCTTGACGATTTCTGTGTTTCGTATAGAATAAACCCGGGCCGTAAAACCAGGGATTCACCTGCTTGATATGGCTGTCAGGGACTCCACATCGTATTCAACGTTTGTGCGGTTCAAGAGTCGACCTTGTTTCGCCGACCAGGCCGACCTTGGATGGGAAAATTAGCCATGTCGTCACCAGCACTACCCAAACTGTTTTTTTTTCTTTTCGTCCGAAGTCATGCTGCGATGCCGAGATGTATGCTCATCATCTCGCGAGTGCGTCGACTGGGGAGTCAATAACATCAAGGGCCCATAGCGCACTAGAAGAAGCACATATAATGTACCAAGGGTTGTCTGAGTGTGAGACCGCATGCATGAATTAAGCTTCAGCGCAAGACACCCACCCCCCCGGTGGCTGCTTCACGTCATCCAACCCAAAAAGGTTTCGACAGGTTATTCCTGCTAGTCTGGCACAGTAACGTATGATCTGGTAGTAGTGCTGATGATTGAACAGCCTGACAGCCTGACAGCACACAGGGTTTTGCCACAAACAAGGGTTTGCCACAACCTCTGCCTGCCTCTCGGTCAGCGTCCAGTCTGCCAGACACGATATATCTCACGGCTAATTGTCCTTTTCATACGAAGTGGCGCTTCGTACTCGAAAGATAAAGAAAGACTCGAACAACCAACTGGGATGGATGGTCGGGTAGCAAATAAGTGTGGTCTACACCATAGCCACCGCGCTTCGGTCTTGGGGATGGATCACGATGACCATCAGCCGAGAGAAGAAAAAAGTTCGCGTGCGTCGCGAACATCGTTGAAGGAGGGGGTGTGGCCCACCGCGAGGCAGGCCGATCGATGTCTCTTTCGGTTTTACGAATTTTTCTACCATTGCTAAAAATTATATAAGAAATAAAGAAGAATTTCCCTAAATACACCCCTCTATATATGCAACTCATGCCATTGTAAGGCTGGATAGGCCATGACGGATGCGAACCACCTGCCTGGCACCCGTTTGGGAAACTTCTTTCGCTCTCTCTCTCTCACACACACACACACACGCAACCACGCGAAGTCCCTTGGATCGGCGACGGCGACAAGCAGCAGACATTAGCCCACCAAGGAAGCAGTAGGTATCGGTCGCACGCAAAGTAAATAATGCCTTCGAAAGAATCTCAACCCACTCTTCGGCCCAGGATCGTTTGTTGATCGTGGCCTCAAAAGCTTGAATACGCCAGTGCTGCCATTTCGGGACGCCATCAATAAAAAACACGCCGTTTTCTAAGCTCTGTAAAAAAAGCACCCCGTAGATTTACACGGCGGGGCCTTGTACAAAGAATTATGTACAACTAAAAACCCTTCACACCGAGAAGATTGATCTAGGGGCCCTTCTTCGTGTCAACGCCACCTATGGTCCACGTAGGCTTCAGGGAATCGGCTGCCGCGTCCGCCGTGAAGACGGCGTCGCCGGGCAGGCGGCTGACACGGCCGGCACCGCTGCGCATGGCATAGCTGGCCGCCTGTGAGACGCCGCTGCGGTTGGACTTGATGGAGCCCGCGTCGCTCGAGGGGTTCTCGGGGTCCTTGAACTTGCGGGGAGGCGCGAAGTCAAGGGCGGTAAACGTGCTGGACTTGCGCATGTTGTGACTGTTTATTCCAGGCATGATTAGTAACAAGGCACATCGAGAGTTCGGAATTCGTTGTTTTCCGAGAAGTGAAGGGGCAAACTTACGGGCTAGGCAGAGCAGGCATCTCTTCAAAGGTGCTGATCAGCGGCGAGGCGGCAGGGAGCTTAGGGGCATAGGCGCGACGCTCGCCCAGAGGGCTTTGGGAGCGTCCGGCCACACGCTCGGAGATAGGCTCAGGGGGGGCAAAGTCCGCAGCGTTGATCAGGGAGAAATGGTCATCCGTGAGCTTTCCAGGGGTAGGCAGGGTGGACAGGGCAGCGGGAGGCGGCATGGGCTTCCTGGGCTTTCCGGACATGGCAGATCCGGAACGGGGAGCCCGGGCAGAGGCCGAAGAATCAGGTCGAGGGCCGAAGGACATGGCCGAGCCGGCACGAGGCATGCTCATGCCGCTGATCGAGCCAGCGTGGCCACGGCCAGGTCCCCTTGGTCCACCAGGGCCTCTTGGACCCATCGGTCCGGGGCCTCGGGGGCCACCGGGTCCTCGTGGGCCGGGGAAGCGGGATCCAGATGGAGGAGGCGTCATCGCACGGCGAGAAACGGGCTGTGCGTAGGGCATGATGAACTGGTTGAGTTCAGGGTCGAAGTAGGCGCCATCACCCATGTAGTTACCAGCGTCGCCATGGCCGCCGGCACCAGGAAGAGGGGGTTGACCTCCGCCAACGGCTCCGCCGGCATCGCCACCGCCAAGGTACTGTGTTTGCCTGTTGGCCGCATCCTTGGAGTCGTCGAAGTACTCCTTGTAGAACGATCGGATACGGTTGGCACGGGTCTCGGGATCCTCACCCTCAACTCCCTCCTCTGGCAGAGGGCGGAAGCCAACAGACAAGCGGTTGCTCTTCTGTCCGGGGACCATAAGACCGCTTTCACGGACACGGCCGCGTCCACGTCCTTCATCATCCGATTCAGCAGCTGCCAGGTAATCAGCGTAGTCGTCATTGTCCACGATGACAGCAGAGACACTCTGGTGAGCAGGTCCAAGGTTGATCTTCTGGGTAGTAGGAGAGCTGGCCACCTCAGAGACTCGGGAGTTATCAAGCAGGCCAAGACCGATGCCGCTGTTGGCGTCCGAAACCAGGGCCAGACCATCGACAGATTCGTTGTTTGCGTGGGAGAACTTGGGCATGTTCGGCTCATCGTCTGGCTCCTGGACGGTCGGGGGGGCAGGGACACCCTTCTGCGCTACTGGAGGAGGTTGCTGGATTTCAGGAATGGCAGGGATGACAGGTGCGTCGTGATGCGGCAGAGGCTCATTTTCGGGTACAGTAGGTTCTTTGACAGCGGCAGGCGGTGGTGGTACGTCCGAGCCCGTAGACTCGACAGCCGTCAATGACGATGAAGCGCTGGCCGTGAGGGGAGACTTAGGGTAGGAGTTCTGCCTCAGCGGGGCAGGACCAGGATAACCGGGAGATGCAGGATACGCGTAAGACCCACGGGACATGCGCTTTGTCGTAGTTGTGATCGTGGATGGTGTGTACCGCCCCGTCTTTTCGAACGAACGGATGGAGCCAGCGTCGTTGATGTAGCTGGCAACCGGTCGGTATGGATCGTCCTGCTGGTGCAGTGTCTTGGCGAGGGAATGCATCGACTCTCGGGAGCCCTGGACAGTTTCCGGCAGCAGGTAAGGGCTCGACAAGTTCATATCCAGCGACAAACCACGAGTCTTCTTCGACTTCTCTCCACCGAAACCAAGTTTACTCTGGCGCTTTGTCTTGCCACCGGCCATTCCAGCTTCCACGCCGAAGTCCAAAGATTTGTGAGCCTCGATGGCATCCTCTGCCGCTTGACGCTTGACATTTCTCCGATGGAAGTAAAAGAGGACGCAGACGAAGACGACCAGTACCGGAACCCTGTATTCTGTTAGCCAAAGGGTCCCTGAGGCAGAGTTTACAATCCGTTTCGACTTACAGGACGCCGATGGTGATCTGGGACGTCACGTTCATGTTGGCGGGCTTCTCGCAGGTGTTAGACGTAGTGCTGTCGCTGCAAGATGAATCGGTGCTTGACGAGGACCGTCCGATCACACGGCTTGGCATAAAGTTCCATCCTCTTGCCAATTTATCCTGTTCAGGTTCCATTGCGAGCCTCCTCCGAAGAGGGACCCGGGGGCCCATGGAGTAGCCATTATTCATCCCAGCCATATTTCCACTTCAAACAAATCCTGCTCTTCACGCCAAATACGCTCGGGAGATCGACCAATTCGTGCTGATTTGACTGGCCAATTCACAAAGAAGAAAAGATCAAGGTCCTAGCTGATGCAGTAGATTGCGGTCGTTCGGGAAAGAACCAAGCGTTTGTCGTCGATTATCGTGAGGTCGGCAGCGAGAAGAACGAGGTCGGGCCTGTGAGAGTATCTAATTGACTTATATGGAGGGAAACCTGACAATTACTGGAAACCCAAGATGCGGATGATTATAGAAAGAGCGAATGTTCCAAGGAGGGACGGAACGACCTTGTGATTAATGAGTGACTGGAGGATTAGATCCGATTGTAATGAATGGAACGCCTGCTGGCAGGCTAGTGAAGCAAGGACGGTAACTGTTAGGATATAACAAGCATCGAAGTCCTGGTGGTGAAGCTTCACGCCTAAGGCACGTCAGGTGGTAAGAGAAAGAGGATCGTGGGTAAGAGACAGAAAGGAGAGACAAAACACTGATGATCGACCCGGCAGAAGAGGAAACGGTTCAAGGAAGAGCGGCCTGGCCAACAGGTAACCTCAAGTCCAGGACTGGGTCGAGGAAATGAGAGGAGACGGGGGTAACGGGGCTCTGAGGGAATCGTCAAATGTACATCCAATCTCTTCCAGGGATCCCCTGAACCATTGATAGTTTGGCAAATCAGAGAGCAGGCGTACCTTGCATGCATGGGGACAGGTGCATGCGAAGCGGGTCCAGAGATCTGCACAAAAGCTGCACACCTCGACCAAATGCACAACTCCGAGCGTTTAATCTAACCTAAGATTAGCGTCGGTCTTGTCCTTGGAACAGGGGGGACCTGGGGGGGCAACACCGAGCCCGTCCACTTTCAATATATCAAGTGGGCAGCCGAGATGATGCCGTTCCAAAACCTCAGGGGGTTGGTTGATGTGCACTGATGAAGAGCACTGAAGCCTTCAGGCTCTCTCTCTCTCTCTCTCTCCCCCTCTCTTTGCCCTCAGCTCTCTGCCTGTCCCCTGCTGGAGGCTTGCGACTCCCGCCGTGTTAGCCGTCCAACAAGCCGGCAGATGCTTTTAGTCGCCGTTGGACCTCGAAGCTGTCGACTGACCAGAGCTGTAAGGAAACCATGATGCTTTCAAAAGTCTCCGCTTAGGGGCCACACTCTCAGCGGGTGGCCATGTGGTTTATTTCTTTCGCATCGACCCCGCGCAGACGAACCTTTATTCGGCCGAATCCGAAAGGTTCCTGGTTCTCCCGGCTCTCTGCTCAGAGAAGTTCGTTGCTGCATTGATTGGGCTGAGGAACAAAAACAAAACACGGCGTCGTAGTTAGGCCCACTAGCACCGCGCAAGCAAACAGTGCATTCAGGGGAGATTTTCGAGAACCAGGTTTGCGGTGATTTCTGATCCAGGAGCCCGTGGAGACTTGGCAAACCAGCTCCGGCACTTGCCCAGCTGGTTCCACGAGTGACGACTAAATCTGTATTAGGACTCGACGAGTGGCTTGTGGCTTCCAAGCTTCCAAGGTTGTTAGGGACCACCTGGTTGTCTTGTAGCTACACGAGATGACAGCTTCGCGTTGATGTCTCGGTCCAAGTTAGCCTATAATTAGCTTCCTCCCATTTTTAGTTGATCTTCTGATGCAGAGGAATGGAAGAGGTAAAGAAAAGCTGCAGTTCCAGTTTATTCGTGAACACTTTAGCTAAAGAAGAAAGGGAAGCACGGTCACACCTGGGTCTTGATACAGGCACGTGCTAAGTGCCTACCTACAAGTGGTATGGAACGGGAATACGGCGCGGGTAACCCATGTGGTTTTCGGAATACCCCTAACCCTAATGCCGTTCCGACACGCTCTGTTACTTTCAAAGTAAAGAATAATAATGGAGGTCTTACTCAATAACAACTTTATTGCCCCGGTAATAATCGACAACTTTCTAAGAATAAAGCTTGTATCTTATCTATATCTAAAATATGTGTCGGTCTCAATATTCACATCTCCTTCGGCACCCCGAGCTCCTTTAGGGTCTCTGTTGGGCCTAACCGTACCCAATTATCAATCTCCTTCTGGGTGGCAGTAGCAATATAACCTAGCATTCCCATCGCGTTCGCTCCTGCCTCTTTGTTGATGCCAGCCCGTCGTCTTGGGATTACAATCATCCACCGCTTCGTGAGGATCATGTTATGCGGACATGCTGCGCCAGGTGGCATGTCATCAGCGTGCTGAGAGCGACCACCCCCGGCCTTAGTAGCTTGCTGTAGGAGATCAGTATACACCGTGGTCAAGGTGGTTGGTGTCGCTTGATAGTCGAGGCGGCGATAGAACCACTCAAAGGGGACGCCAGGCTCTTTGCTATCCTTCGTTTCAAGGAAGGTTGCAAAGCTATCCTGTGGCATCGGTATCAGTTGCATATGCTTATGCAAACGACTGCATCCTCCATCCTGGCCGCAGTTATAGAAAGCAGCATAGTCCTTGCCCTCGCCGATAGCGGTCAGAGTAGTCCAGGCAGCCTCAAGGTCGTCCTCGTATAAAGGCTCATATTGCCTTCGGTGTCCATTTGCAGCCAGGAGCATCAGATGTGGTCTCGCAAAGCAGAACTTATTTGCCACCAAAACGTGACTACTGCCGATATCGCCAAGCTCATATCCTGCAGTGCTGATGTCGCTTCCATCTCGTTCTGGTCTCGGCGCAGGATTGCTTTCCGCTTGTGGTGGAAGCCCTTGCAGAGTAGGCTTCTTAGCCAGAGCAGATGTAAGGATGAAGTGGAACTATAACAATGATTCAATTACAAGCACATATAAAGGATTGAGCATAGGTATAAGTAATGCTTACCTTGAGGCCCCCTTCGATGTACTCAATAATCTCTTGCTTGTCGTCATAGAATACCAGACCAGACTTGACAAGGTCGTCGAACTTGGACAGTACCAATGCTTCCTCCATACTAAAAGCAAGTAGGTCTGAAGGAGGGAAGTAAACGATCAATGTCTTGACAGAAGAAGGAAACCTACTGTGTAAGAAGCTCATGTTCGCCGTAGACCTAAATACCTGACTTGGTTCCCCGGGCCCAGCCGCCGCTAAGTAATCTTTAGTAAGAGCCATCATCATGAGGTATCAATATTCAGCAGATAACATGATAGGTGACAATTAACATAGGTCTACAAAATAACTAGAGGGTCATATTGGTATACAATCATATAGTACCAAATATGTTATAGTATATGTCAAAAGTTGGTTCTTTACTACAGAGCCCGGATGATGAAACCCCTCACTTGTATGACAGCCGCCAGCTATCACCAAACACAGTGGGCCTGTATCTGACCGCCGTCCATGTTACATATCACCACATAAACGGTGTTTGGCTTACCCTTGGCTCGTACGAAGGGTTCCAGCATTCACGATTGACCCGTCCAATCGAGACGGACAGGTTGTCCTAGCATATATATCCGTTGTTGGGACCCGGGGCTGGTTGACGACGTCCCTCTCAGGTACCGACGGCTATAGCAGGCAACTTACATGTGCTGTCTTGGACCTCGCCGTATTGGCCCCTCAATCACTTCCCCTCAGGCCGTTATCAGTTGGGATCTATCAGGCGTAATTGCCACCTTGTGTTAGAAAATTCACCAATTTGGACCAGATTCCCCAGCGTCGGCCTGGCAAGTCTGCAGTGCGCCCCTCGAAATATGGGTGCTTTTGATGATCGACCGAAGACGGCTTCGTCCATAGCAATCCGGCCCTGGAGCCAACATTCGAGCAGGAGGGCGTGCAATATCCTCTGATACCGACAGTACGGAAGCTGTCTACCCTCACAAGTGACGGTCTCACTAATGGCTTACAAGAGCCTAAATTAGCTGGGCACATGCATATTGATCCCGATGCTGTCAGCCCTTTCACTGTCTACCGAGTCAAAGCCGGTGCCAATATCACTGGCCTGGATCTTTCACGATTTCGCCAGGCGTGTCTCAACGAGGACGATGTTTTTCAGACGGATTGCCTTCACCGCGTTGTGTTCCTTGGGTCTCCAGAGTCCGACGTGGACCTGCAGTCTTCTGCAATCGAAGTCTTGACAGAATGGAGTGCTGTCATTTAGTCTTTCGAGGAAATTCTACATCGATGGTCATCTTACAATGACAACCACGTGTGTGCCAAAGCGCCAGTCAGTCACTGATGTGATTGTGAATAAAAGTAACCTTCCTCGTCACAACAGCTGACCAGTGCCACGCAGGCAAAGCCTCGACGTCTTGCAGCAGCTCGACGACTGTACGACATCAAACGGTACGAGGATGGTGGTACCGTCCCGCTGCTACTTCGGGGAAGAACGACCAGCCAGATCTCTACATGGGTGGAGGATCGCTGTGAAAAACATGTTCGATTTGGAAGGCTTTTCAACGTCGCTTTGCAACCGAGCTTGGAGTGAGTTCCACGGTGTGAAATCCGAGACTGCGCCGGGTCCCAGGCGCCTACAGAAGTTGGGAGTTTTTGTAATAGGTAAGACACGATTCAATGCCATGCTTGTCAGGGAAGATACAATGGAGTGTGTGGAATATCTTGCTCCCTTCAATCCTCGAGGGGATGGCTACCAGACATCATCGGGACGCAGTAGTGGGAGTTGTGCTGCACTCGGAGCCTATCCCTGGATAGACTTCGCTATCGGATCAGACAGTAGGTTGACTTCATCTGCCGTTGTGGGTTTGGAATTTGCTGCTGATTGCCACAAGCGAATGGAAGTTGCAGAAAACCTGCTCATTGGGCTGTCACGCCAGCCTTTCGCCCAACGCATGGTGTTCTCGATACCAAGGGCGTCGCGTCATTCTGCCCGTCAGTTTATCCAAGCTCCATTCTCCACCGTGCGCTACGGTGGAGGTGGTAAGCGTCAATATATGCCCCATCTCAAAAACATTTATCCAGACTAAGATGACTGATATTCTGAAGGGAACTGGCTGATAATCTGACTCCCGAGGAGCGTGATGAAGGCTGGCAGAGAATTTGCACTTACAGGTCATGGTTGTTGACGCACGTCTTCACAGAAGGCACGATTGTAGTTCTACCAGTCGACGAGGGAAAGCCTAGGGTGATTATCCAGACGCACCGCCGCCGTGAGTATCCCAACGATACCATCAACTAGCCGTCTTCTCAGGCGAGGAGATTTGGTGATGGGGTGCCATTCTAATTTAGCGATTTGCATAGCCCTTTCGGTCTGTTGAGTGGATATCACCCCCTCTACAAGGTGTCACCAATCGCTGGTATTCCCAACTAACTGTTCCCGGTGAGTATGATGAACCTTTGGCCTCGGAGACTCACCACTAATTTTTCAGTTGGCGAGAAATCCGACTACTCGGAAGTTAGTAGACGAGAGGAGCCACTACCTATCAGCGTCTCCGTCGTGTCTCTTCCCGGTAGGCGACCCCGCTGCGCTGTTGCGAAAGAATGACTCTCTGACTTCGATGTCAGGCACGGATTTCGCCTTGATGGATCTTGTGCACGCTTCCGTGGCACTTAGAATGGTACTTCATACAGTTCCGAGATCAAGTACCTGTTCAAAGGACTTCAAGACTTGAGCAGCTTCGAGTTTTGATTTATAGGGAGGCTGCACTACTATCTGATCTGGTAATAGTTGGGAGCATACTCAAGCAACCAACTCTTCTCGATCTTGCTTACATCCCGAATATAGGTCTTGCTTGAGGTTTCCATAATCTCATGAAAGATGACCCACTCAGCCTTGCGGTTGAACATAAGGCTGCTAGGATGAGCATGGAGGACCGTCCCGCCATCGACGGCGCAAAACGTCCCATCTGCCTGCATCCTCGCAGCCTGAGAGAAATATCCGGTGGTAAGGCAGCGTCGAATTTGCTCAGCCTTCTTGGCTGGGTCGTGTCCATGCGTATTGTTGGCAGCGAGGGACTCCTCTGTGTTGATCCCAAATCGCTCAAGGTATCGTTTTAGCTGACCCCTGATGCTGACCGCGCGGCTCATAGCTTTGAAGTTCAGATAGTTGTCGTAGCAGAAACGACCTTCTTTTCTACCCTTGCCCACGAAAGTTTGATAGACATTCAAAAGAGTGAGGTGATCTCCCTCCTCCACTGCGAATTTTCGTCTCGTGCTTTCAAACTGTTTTTTCTCTCCATCCTCTTGAACCCATACACTGCCTCCGAGACTCGTCATAGCTGCGATTGTCAATATTTCGCTGAGGCACCCAAATGCGGGGGCAGACAGTAAAGTCTTTGCCATCATTGGTTCTACCGCCAGTTCGGCCATCCGCATCCCGAGGGGTTTCGTAAGTTTGGCATAGTCATCCAGCGCACCCAGTGAGTACAGGAGCTCAAGAGCTTTGGTCATCAGTTCGGCTGGAGGAGGGGTCAAATAGTCGAAGCGTAGGACATTATCGATCCCGAGAGCTTTCAGCTGCAGTATGAAAGGCGCCAAGTTTGATCTCTGTATCTCTGGTATATTGGCTTCGGGCAAGCTCATGTATGCTTCTTCTGTGAAAAGCCGAAAGCACTTGCCAGGTTTTGTTCTTCCTGCTCTGCCGGAACGTTGGGCAGCGGCTGCCTTGGAGACGGGAGTCGCCGTCAGAGTCTCAATCCCACTCTTTGGATTGTAAGCACGCTGTTTGACAAAACCACAGTCCACGACGTAGACAATGCCGTCGATAGTTACAGAAGCCTCGGCGATGTTGGTCGAGAATATGACCTTCCTCATATTGTCTGGTGCTTGCTCAAAAACGTACATCTGTTGTTCAGTTGACAAACCGGCGTGTAGTGGTAACGGCAGCAACGTCGTTGGTGAGGGATTCATGTCGGCGGAGCGTTCTGCAACGGCGTTGACGGCGTGATCTATTTCTTCCCTTCCTGTCAAGAAAACGAGTATGTCACCTTTGAGCTCCTTGGCGTGTATATCGAACACAGTGGAAATGGCCTTCTCGACATAATCTTCTGCTGGTGACTCAAGGTAGAGAACATCGATAGGGTGGGTGCGCCCTTCGAGACTGAGAATGGACCCCATAGATTGTGTCTTGTCTTCTGACAGCGCTTCGTCACTGCGCTTGGTGAAGAATGTAAGAAAATCTTCAGCTTGAAGAGTGGCACTGCTCACGATGATTCTCAGGTCAGGTCTTCGCTTGAGAATCTTCTTTAGTAGACCCAATAGAATATCGGTGCTGATGGATCGTTCATGTGCCTCGTCCACCATAATGACTGAGTAACGAGACAAAAGGGGATCAACAAGAGCCTCACGAATGAGAAGCCCATCAGTCAGGAACTTGATCCGCGTAGTAGCAGATGAGACATCTTCGAAGCGGATGGAGTAGCCGACTTCCTTGCCCACCTCACAGCCATATTCCTCGGCAACCCTTATAGCTACTGTGGTTGCGGCAACACGCCGTGGCTATGAGTCTGGTCAGAAATTGATTTGTTAAGAAATCATGTTGGATAGACTAACCTGTGTTACAGCAATGACCTTTCCATCTGCACACCAACCAGCCTTCTCGAGGAACTGAGGTATCTGTGTTGTCTTCCCTGAGCCTGTCTGGCCCACGACAATCAAGACCTGACGAGTCTCGACAAGGTAAAGTATGCTCTCGCGATGTTTTGCTATGGGCAAGAGCGCAGAAGGCTTGTGAAGCGCAGGAATGAAGGAAGGATTGAGGTCGAACTCCGCCATGTTGAGATGGGCGGCGTGCTCAGTGGTTTCTGACCGTCTCCATCAAGCCTCACAACTTGAAGATGCCGTACTGATCAAATTTGATGGAGCGCCCTTAGCATGGTCAGCCCGAGCCATTCATGCTTTTTTTTACTAGCCTTATATGCTTCAAGGTCAGAAGCCAGAAGTTAAAAAGACTTGTGCTCATTTGCTTTCGCAAAATGACTTCCTCCTGGGACGATGGACTTCATACTGGCTGGGCGTGAGGCAAGCTTAGGTCAGCCAGGCTTGTGCGCTCTGAGGCTGTTAGTAGATACTAATTTAGGCGCTACAATTTAGCCGTGAATCGCGCTCCCCGCTTAACAGCATTCCAGACCAGTTGACTTCCCCTTAGCGCATCAACGACCTCTCGCCCCGCCAATTCGTCACTGCCCGCCATCACCCTTCTCTTTCCCATCTCTTTCCTGTGCTTCAATCAAGCCTTGCTCACGACAAGACTGCCCAGGTGATCAATCCAGCAGGACAGAATCCAACTGTCGCCCGGCCTCTGTGACTGTGGCACTCCCTGATTTCCGCGCAACATTTAAACACTCTCCTGCTTACCGCAACGCTCTGCACCCTGTTTTGGTGTCGCGTCCAAGGCATTTCTCAGGAGAGACACCGCCTCGGTTTTCCTTTCTGACCTCCATTTTTCTCTTCTCCCCGGCTCAGCAAGCGTCAGTTTGCTAAGCCCACGTGATAAGAGCAACATCTTGACAGATCGACACTCAGAGATTCATCTCGAGTGCTCATCAAGTGCTTGTCATCTTGACTTCTCCTTGTTCGCACTGACTTGGTTTGCCCGTGTATCGCTGCTATTCATAGCCTGTTTTTACATCGCGTATCATTATGGTAAGCTCATGAGGAGTTGTCAGCCATGGGAAGGGACAAGAAAACTGCGCTGGCGGTTGCGACCGCCGGCAGATCCGCAAAAGAAAGACATCAAAGATCGGCCAGAGACAAGAACGCCTGGACGGCGCCTGTTACACGGGAGCTGGTGGCCCTCCCAGAGAAGAATATCAAATCGAAACATCAGTCCTACTTCCAGGTTTTCGAGAACCATGATAAGAAAGACAAGAAACTCGAGTTTCAGGTATCCAGTACAAATGTTACCTCTTTGCCGTGGATAATCCGCTTATTTGCGAGCAGACTACAACCGATAGAAATCCTCCTCCTGGATTCGAATTCGTGCCCATAGGGAACCCCGAGCTCACCAAAGCATGCAAAGAGCTTTCGAGAGAGCAAGAAGCAATGATCTTCATTGTTTGTGTACGTCAGACCCAGCGTTGCTACTCACAACATGCAGGCCCTTTTTTAACGACCGAACGAATACCAGACGGCCAAGGATGTCAACGCCAACAACCTCGCTCTTCAAATGAGCCGAGTCGGCCATCATATTAGACGTACGATTGTCGAGCAGGCTCGGGCCCAGATCGGCGCAGAAGAGTTATTACCTCCCTCGCATTCTGGGGAACCAGAACCGATACCAGAGACTCAGGAAGAAATCAATGCGCAAGCCGATGCAGCACTGCGAGACCTCTTTCCCCGTATACCAAATTTCGACAAGCAAATGATCATCGAGCATGCCTTCAAAAAGGTCAGTTAATACCCCTTTTATGGACTTATGGACCAGTAATTAAAGGTGGTGCTGTACAGGGCGGAACCTTCCAGGGACAACCAGTTGTTGGTATGGTGCAGTCCTTACCTTTATCACGGCGTGTGCAGCTTGCCGTCCTTGCCCACATTCGACATAACCACACCAGGTATGATCGGCTTTTGAAGGAAGCTGACTACACGACCGCCAGGAAGGTAGTGGAGAAACATTGTCTGGACATCCTCGTCAGGTGGCGCGGGGATGAGGAGACAGGGCGTGATCAATTTGATGAGATTCTACGCGAGGTCGTTGTCTTATCAGACGACTCGGATGAGTCCTCATCTGACGAAGATGAAGAGTCGAGCACTGATGGCTCCATTCCCGGCATTGTGGACGGTGACGCTCACCGCACAATTGCAATGCCTCTGAGAAACGGTGATCATCGACATAACCAGCAGCTAGTAAAGGCTATTCGGTTGAACAAACCTCAGGGACACAAACCCAACAGGACACCTACAGAACGCAGCTCAGGCCAGCGAAAGAAACACCCAGGATCTAAGAGAGCCAACCGTGGCTTCAAGCGCTACCAGGCTGTGGCTAAGCGCTGGGAGGAAGCTGTAAATCGGAACCGTCATGTGCAGAACGAAGAACCGACCTCCCACTCCATCCCCATGGGCAGAGTTCCAAGCCAGGCCCCTCAGCGGCCTCCATCGGTTGAAGTCATTTCGCCAGTCCACAGAGCTGAGTTGCCTTGGGTAGACCATTTGGCACGCACTCCACAGCCGTATTATGCTACGAGCCAAGAGCACCGCCAGTTTGGCCGTCCACATGAAGGGTTTGCAGCTAAACTTGATGCCGGGTATCCAATGCCTCTTGATAGCCGCCCCCGCCCCAATCAAAATTCCGGTCCGGATTCTGTCCCATCAGAACCGGTAGTCGTCGGGAGACGCATCGGGCGGTTCCCGATCGATTCTCATGCCCGAACTAACTCATTTCCGCAAAGACGTTACCCGGAGGATTTGAAAGATTATCTTGTCCCGTCAATTGAGCCAGCATCGCCTCATTCAGGGGCAGATGTGCCGCAATTTGTGCGCCAAGTAATTCGTGGGGAGCCCAGAGGTCCAGAGCAAGTGCCCGCTGGACAGGCCATCCCCTCCGTCCGCCACCCGATGCCCTTCGATAACCGAGCCAGAGATGTTGATTTCTACCATACAAACCCTCCGATGGTGGTCGATGGACCTAGATCAGCACCGTTTGCACGTACTGGACAGCAGCAGGCAATGGCACCGCGCGAATACTACCCTATACGCGAAGCACAGCCTGGCCCGGCCATTGGGGCGTCTGAACAGCCCCGGAGGGTCTATCGAGTTCGTGAGCCCATGGAGGACACCCGTCACTCACATGAGGCTCCGGTGATTGCCACAAGACGGGTCGTGCGTGTGCACAGAGACGCGCGACCAGCCGAGGCATGGGGGTCAGAACCAGCCAGGGTTCGAGAACGCAGTCCGCACAGGCTAGAGCCGTACAGTCATGCAGTTCCCTCGGATTATGGCAAGACCGAGCCTCGGCGTGTTGTGTATAGAGAAGCCAGCGCTTCCAGGTTTGAAGACCGTGTCCCAAATCCTGCACCCAGCTCGGCGCATCCTCCCTACTACGAGATTCATCGTGCGCAACCAACAGGCTTTTGGCAAGGCAGCACGTATATCCAGCCGGAGGCCTTAGGACCCGTTCGGCCCCCAGCACCGAGTGGTTATCATGATCTCCCACGGCATTCCTTCCAGGAAGTGGCACCCGTCCATCGTGCCCCTGTTGATTATCAGCATAGAGGGCGAGTCAATATTATTCGGTAACTTGTTTCCCACGATCACTGACTGTTTTCATAGCTTGGCGCACCACCAGAGAATGCCATCGACTCATCATACTCGGCCAGAATCTCCGGATGTTAGGTACCTCTATGAGCAGCCCGCCTCAAACAGAGATGTTATCGTTCTCCGTTAGGAACTTGGACTAAACCAAGACGACGGAGACAAATCGATTGCAACGTAACGACCACAAGTTGCATAATATGGAGCGCCCGGGAAATTGGCGCCCCGTGAGCTTGAGTATGTTGCATGAATTTATTCGGCGTTGGTTATGTAAAATATCCCGCCGCTCATGGTGGATGGACATTGGGACAGGTCTTTGTGTCGTTATCAACTGCATGGCGTGGCGTTCCGTAGTCTTCATCCCAGCATTCTTTCAGGGCAATGCATTTTTGTTTTATCAGGGGTATGAGACGGATAACATGCATCAGCTGGAGAGAGAGGAGTTTGTACGGTTTTGAATACTTGATACGACTCGCAAGGTGTGGCATCAAGCCAACATCTTTGCGCTGGCATGCTTCTCATGTACATCATCACAGGGTCGTTGTCACCCAGTACTAGATATCCAATCATGTAAATACGCGGTCTATCACGGACCCAAACACCAATATGCAAAGGCAACTCTTCCCCCTTTCAGCCTTATGTGATAATCATCAAACGCTGAACTTCGGAACGGCGCATTTGACCCATCTCGTGTGGCGTCACATCCTCGGTTTCTGAATCCTGCTCAGAATTCTTATGCCCGCAACGCAGCTGTAGCCTTAGGATGCTAGCATGGCTTGCCGCTCCGGTTCTTTCTGTTTCACCTTTGCCGGCTGCCTCTCGGGTTCGGTCTTCTGAGCGGGCAACTCGGTGTCGGGAACATTGGGTAGAGACTGCGGCTGCGGCTCTGAGAGTTCGGCCTCGAGAGCCGCCAGCTCGTCCTCGACTTCGTCCTCGTCCTGGTTTGATATCTTGCCGCCGAGCATCTCGCTAACTTCCTGTGCGCGGATCGAGCGATTAGCGACCAGAATAGCAAGCCGAGGCCTGGCCCACAGCCACTCACATTTTGATACGCAATGGCGTCCGCGGTTTCGCCCATTAATTTCTCAACATTCTCGATACCGCCCATCTCGGAATGTATCTCCTTGAGAACCTTGGTGCCCTGCTGCAGGCCGAACACGACATCCTTCTGTATGAGGGCGAACTCGACATTGGCGGTCAACTTCTCCAGCTGCTCCAGCTGTGCGTCCGTTTTTGCGAGGAGCGATTCTTGGTATTTCTTCCGGCGGAGGGCGAGGAGCGCACGCTTCTTGTCGCCCTGGGCCAGCATCTGCCTCGCGATCTCGGTTTCCCGGTCGGTGAGGACTGTTATGCGCCGTTGGTACTGGTGGAGCCTGTCGCGCTGAGTCTTGAGGTCTAATATGGCCCTTTATTGGAAGGGAATAAGAATCAGATGTTAGCTATATGTCAATATAGCATATATGAGCGATCCCCCATATCGCTCATATGCTCTCCGCCTGGGGAAGCGCGTTATCTCACTTATCCTGGGCTGTAACCCGGCTGGAGTTGTTCCCCATGATGACGCTTGCAACATATGGACCTTTATTTGCACATGAGATAGAGGGCCCCCTGTAATCTACCTTCTCAGGTCATGTCATTTTGGGGGTGGCTTGTTCAAGGCAACTATTCATAGAGTCGTGGTTGTTGTTGAAAGAGCCGCGACTCAGCACATGTCCGGGTCTGATATCATGGTAACCGCCGAATGCACAGGCACCACAATGGCATGTGGTCATAGCCCGCCAGCCCGCCAAGAAGAAGCTTATCGCTTATCATGACTGATGTCGCATGTGGAAGCCCCTCAATGCTGCAGTGGGTGCCTGCAGAAGGTACTAGTAGCTACCTAGGTACATGTACAATATGAAGTACCTCTCCACCCCAGCTTCAGTGCCACTCTACCTCCGTACCTACCGTACTTGTTTGATGATCAGCAGCTCCTTGCAACATTGCGCATCATCAACACCAGAACACTCGTATCACTTCGCCCCAGACCAAACACTTCCTCATCTTTGACATTAGCTGTCATCTTCTTTTTTATCCTTCTTCATATAAACATCTTCCCTACTTTCCTACCCCATCTCGGTTCAACATGTCGGTGAGTGTCATTTACCAGCTTATCTCGGTAGCATTAGAGGAGGCCTGCATTTGAACACAAGGCGAAGCTCGGTTCATGCACCAATCCACCACAATTAAAACTCACTTCAACTAACTGCCGCTTCTATTTCAGGACAAGGCACCAGAATCACCCACTACTGTCAAGCCCCTAGATATTGATGACGACGACGATATCCAGGAATCAGGCATCACCATGGACGACGGCACCACCAAGCCCACCACCACTACAACAGGAGCTCCTCGTGCAGCGTCCCCGACTGTTGCTGCGGCTCCTACCAGCCCACCGACAACAACTGGGGAAACCCCTCCGCCAAAGCCTCCTCGCCCTGTAACTGAGCAACAGAAGAACGAGGCCATCTTGAAGGAGGCCTTCCCTGACATCGAGGCATCTGTCATCAAAGCCGTCTTGATTGCCAGTCGTGGCCAAATCGACCCAGCGTTTAATGCGCTGTTGGGTATGAGCGACCCCAACGCAATCCAGAACGATGCCGATGAACAGCCTCCACCCCAGCCACCACGACCACAACAGTCCCAGCTGGACGCCGACGAGGCCTACGCCCGCCAGCTGGCACAACACTACGAGAGTCAGAGTGCGGCCTATGAAGCGCGGACTGCGAACAGAGGCCCACCTCGCCAACGACAACAGACTGGTCTGAATCCCAACGAGTTGCACGACGATCGAGAGTATAGCTTCCTTGACGATGATCTCCCCGTCATACAGGAGCAGCTCAAGAAGGGCTTCCAGGAAACGCAGACTAAGGTGAACGGCTGGTTCAAGGACCTCAAGAAGAAGTTCGACGAGCAGTTTGATGAGGAGGGCGAGGCATCGGCCCAGCAGCATCAGCAGCATGGAAGCCGTGGTCCCTTCACGGGCCGGGGCAGTGGCGAGTCGTCCAGAGCGTCCCGGAGGAGCAGGGATTACGAGCGGTATGACGCTGATCCTGAGCTGCTAAGCGACGACTTTGCGGGGATGAAGTTCCACAGCGATGGTAGTAAGTGACCTCGAGGATGGACCGTCGCAGAGGGCATTACTGATGATCTAACCTAGCTCCAGCTCGTCCGCAGTCGCAAAACCCCAACCTGTTCAAGCCGCCGCCGCCATCCGCATCGCCCAAGCCGAGCGATGGTCGCAAGGTCGCCTTCAAGGACGGCGCCGAGGAGATCGACATTTACAGCGCTTCGCCCAAGAATGCACCTAAGGACTCGTCCTCTGCGGGTACCCCTAGTGGCAAATCGAGCAAGTGGCAGCCGCTGTCCTCGATCGACCCCGACCCCATCGCGGAGAACGACCCCTTCAGTCTTGGTGACAGCGATGACGATAAGGACGCCAAAGAAAAGCCGGAAAAGGGCGGGACCAAGATGGACGATTCGGAGGAGAGACTTAGGAAGGCGGCAGCTGAGGCGATGGCAGACAGTTTGGTTGACGAGAAGGCGAAGAAGGACGAGACGAAGCCGTGAGAGCATACACAAAATACTGGGCGTATAATTCGGGGGGCCGGAGGGAATCTGTCTTTTTCAAGATCACCCCTGAATATTCAATACCATTGAGTTTCTTTGGTTGGGAGTTAGTTGCCGTTGAACCACTCGGTACATTTGGCTAGTGGCACAACAATGCGATATCATTTTTTTATTCAATCACCTACATAAGAAAATACCCTCCTCGACAACAAGGATTCAATTCGAGCAAGTTCTTGCAAATCACTGTCTTATGCTCGTACTCGGGAAATGACAGCTCTTACGGGCAGAGAGCGCAAAGGTCGAGAGTTGATGCCGTACCCTAACTCTTTAAACCCCATTCAAGCATGGTATCAGCAGGTAAAAAGCTGCAGGGTTCATGATGTTCGACATGTAAGTGCATAGGCACATTGCTAGGAGGTAGACTATAATCATGTCTTGTCTCTGGGTTCCAAGGTTCAATTCGGGGGCGACCCCTGCATTGCCTGCATTGTCTGCATGTGAAACTTTTTGGAACGTGCTCTAACTGTGTGTTTTAATTGGACCATTGAATTACATATTCAACGTCAAAATGCAGCCCGGTGAACAGAACGAGGCTCAGAATAACTATGTATCGCCCGAAAGATTACCTGGTGTTGGCTGCGCTTCGAGGTGACGATTGCTTGCGTAACGGATCATAGTTAGGTTACTTTTTTCAATCTACTTACTGTTAGAGCTGTCAAACTGCTATGGCCTGTGACAGGCCCCAGCATGAATCACCCGCTGCTTAAAAGGGTTGCCGTTTTGAGTGTCCCGTGCTTCTTCTTCAACGCTTGACTCGGGCCTATTGTACACCAACGTGCTCTGGAAAGAGAAAGGCCTCCAGCAAAACATCGCCAAGGCGGCCACAGAAACAGGAAAGCCATTTTTTAGTCAATTCAAGTCACTCCGGATCTGCTCCTGTGTATTAGGAAACAGCTTGGCAAAACGGATTTCTGCGCCTCTCAACCGACACACCCTCAAGCACTGCACGTCGGGGAGGTCTTGTATACGGATTGCTTTACCTAAGTGATATTCGCTACGGCTCGACGGTACAGTCAACCACCCAACCCTGGGTCACAGCCTCGACATCTTTTTGTTTCTAATCACATTTATGAGACACATGAGCTAAGATATACATCTTATAGAACCATATTCCCTCTTTCGGAGCATCATCTCAGCGTCGGCTTGCCTCTAACAGGACGCCCGCAGAACGGCACGGATCCAAGGTTGCTCCCTCCCTAAGGACTAACCACACCTTACCTACCTCTGTACGACCACTTGCAGCTTCGGCCATCCAGTCATCTTGGTTCATCAGCCCTGCAGTCGGGGAGGTCTGTACCGACAAGGATAGGAGGTCTTCGCGTCTGCTGGCTTCTGCCGTGACACCATTTCTCAGCTTGCAGCGGTACTCAAGTGGCGCGTATTAAGACATACTGCTATACCTCATTTAGTCTGGTTAGTATACACCTGTCTCTACTTCTTGTTCTCCCTAGATGCCTCTCCTTGCGCTCGTCGGGCGTCTGAGGGCCAGTGGCTGTCCTGTCCTGCCATCCCACCCCTTCAACATCCCCTCCACCTACGCACTTAGCCAACTTGCTATTGGTGTCACACCTATCTCTATACATGCAGTAACCCAGCTGTTGTGTATACAGCAAGACTGTTGGCTCTGTTTTGCAATGAGGAAGCCACACTCCAAAATCTGCAAACATCCTGATCATCCTTGACCCCATCTTCATGAAGGCCCGTGTGCCTCCTGAAGACCTGTCTCTCGCTTCGACTGCCGTCCCACTCGCGACGTTTCCCAAACTTCTTCATCGTCGGTTACTCCCGCTCGGTTCAAGGCAAAGGAGAGACGTCACAGATCTTATACAAACCCCAAGCTTGGAATCTGTTTCTGATATTCTCCTGACTAGGTCCTACAGAAGCTGTGTTACCTCTCCACATTGGAAGAGGACCTCGTGGCCTACCTGCAGGCATCGCATACTACCCTGGAGTAGTCAGCCCTATTGAGACAGCAGGTCCCCTTGGAAACGAGGAGTTACAAGGCAGAGCTGCTTTGCTGGTCACGAGAAGCCACAGCTCACCGAAGTCACACTTGCATGGGCTGTTTGTGAGCTCTGGGTGTCTGATACGTCCCTGATTCTTTTAGATCCTGCACTATCTGAGACTGCCCAAGTCAATAAACCAACGGAAGTATTCTTCTTGAGGCAGATCCTTGCGTAACAGCCTGTGGCCTTCCCAGGTCATCGGCTCTCACCTCGCACAATGTTAGTTTACCCAGCTGTCCCTTGACTTCGGTTGCGCCCACCCCTCCTCTACGCAGCAGCAACTTTTTGCTGATACCCTAGCAGGAAGTTTGGCAAGCAGATTCAGAAGCGCCAGCTTGAAGTCCCCGAGTATGCTGCCAGTTTTGTGAACTACAAAGCACTAAAAAAGGTATATCCGTTCCATGGCTCCCCCTTCAACTGTCCCCATAACATCACGCCTTGAGACACAGTTCCTTTGAGTTTGGATGAGCCCGACAATTTTCCACTGGGATCAAGCGCAAAACACTTGGGAGCTAGACAAGCAGGACTCAGGGCACTCATATGACAGTGTTGTACTTTAGAGACGAAGAAAGAAGAAGAAGGAACATCTGCTGACTGTCAACCCTCCAGCTTATCAAGAAGCTCTCAGCAACACCAATACTCCTGGCCCAAAATGACCCCCTTCATCCAGGCGTTCCGATAGACTCCCAGGCTGCCTTACAAGCCAATAAGGCAACCTTCTTCTTTCAACTGGTATGATGACAAACTGATCTGATGTCCTGAGACTCTCATTTGATGCTAATTGTAAGTTAGGAACGAGAACTAGAGAAGGTCAACGCTTTCTATCTTCAAAAAGAAGCTGAGGTATAAGATGACACCTGATCCTCAAGTATCAAATTCAATTCTGACACCAGGCCTGTAGCTCAAGATTCGACTGAAAACCCTGCTCGACAAGAAGAAGGTACTGCAGTCGCGCCATGGCATATCAAGACGGTCCGCCAAATTTACGACCCTACAAGAGGGCTTCCAACAGTTTGCGAACGACCTAAACAAGCTGCAACAATTTGTGGACATCAACGGGACAGCATTTTCCAAGATTTTGAAGAAATGGGACAAGACATCGAAGTCCAAGACCAAGGAGCTTTACCTCTCCCGGGCTGTGGAGGTCCAGCCATTCTTCAACCCGACGGTCATCAGTGAGCTGTCTGACCAGGTTACAACTAGCCTTCAGGAGCTTGGTGCACTGGCGGATGGAGATCATGTGAGCTTTGAGGAGCAAGGGCGGCCTGACCACATTGTCAGCATACATCACCTTTTAGGAACCGAGGAGGGCGATGCAGACACACTTCTCCTGGAGACCGTCCTTTCCGGCAACCTCGATTCTTTAAGAGACCTTCTGGCCCGCATGCAAGCAACGGTAGATGCAAACTCGACGACGAACCTGTCTCTGATGGAGAGGATCACCAGGACCTTTCTTGCGTCCATCAGTGAGGCCCCACAAGAAGCACTGCAGGCTCTGCTGAATACTGGGTTGGTGGACATTCAATCCGAGGACGACATCAATGAGCGGAACTGTCTACACCAGGCAACCATCTACGGCAATACCTTCGTTCTGAAACTGGGTCTGGAGAAAGGCGTTGCCGTCAATAGGACTGACGTATACGGCCGAGTACCACTGCATTACGCCAGCATGCACGGCCGACTCGATATGATTGACGCTTTACTATCTGGTATGAACTCTCTTGTTTCAGCCACACGATTCTCTGCTGACTTCAACGTAGTGGATTCAAATACCATTAACCTGATCGATCATGACAACTTCAGGCCACTGGTACATGCTATAATACACAACCACCTGGACTGCGTGGAGAGGATCATCGAGAAAGGAGCACAGCTGAATCCGCTTTCCGATACCGATCATGCTCCCTTGAATCTCGCCTGTAAGCATGGCTCACATGCCATCGTGGAGTTGCTTCTCATGAACGGTGCTCAAATTTTGCCTGATGCTGAGGGTCTCTACCCCCAGCACCACGTTGCAAGGTCTGCCAAGCACCCAGACCTGCTTGGTCTGCTGAAACATTTTGGTGCCGATTTGGACCAGATCGACAAAATGTATGGGTGGACGCCGCTCGTCCACGCTGCCAGCGAAGGAAACGTGCCCTGCTTGCGGGCTCTCTTGGACGAGGGAGCCAACCCGAACATCCTCGACGAGAAAGATCTCCCGGCCCTGTACTATGCTGCGTGGGAAGGCCATCTCGAATGCATGAACCTCCTGATCCCCTTACAAGGCGTTAGTGGGAAGGAGCCGAGCCCCAAGGCGACGCAGATATTACCACCAACACTGGAGCCCATGCTCGAGAGTAGCGCGCCCGAGCCCATGTCGCTGGATCCGGACGGAATTCCAGATCTCGAGTTGCCGCCACCTATTATCCCTCTGCGCAGATATGGACATAACTTCCTGGACACCAAGACTGTCGTCCAGATCAACTTCGGTGGAGATGGCGAACAGCCTCTTGTTTTCTTCCACGACGGCAAATACCCGGCTGCCCGGTTGACCATATCATCCAAGGCGTCAGACTTTATCCCTAAGAACATTATCCTTCCATTCACAGAAGATACCCGACTTGTTTCTTTCCAGGTCGACAACCTTGACTCTTTCACCCTAGACTTCGACGTGTTTCCGACGTACGGTGCCAAGATAATCGCGAAGACGGTTGCCTTGCCGAATACTTTCCGCGCCTCTTTGAGCAGCTCTGGCAGCTGCTGCCTCCCGCTCTTTGACCCTCGACTCCGCGCGATCGGTCAGATAAGCTTCAACACGCAGGTCATCAAGCCCTTCCAGGGCAAGCCGCTCGAGATTACGGACTTCGAAACATACTGGAAGGCAACCAGGCAGTTCGACCGGCACATCAGCAGCTTCGTCACCGGATCGAGTCTTGTCGGTGACTTTGTGCGTCTCTACGTGCAGCAGACGAAGGACGACGTCGCGGTGCTGTGGCCTACGCGAACCATCGACCTTGGTGCAGAAGGGATGACAGTGCCCATCTCGTGGGTAACCCACGCGCAATTCGAGCAGATCGTGAAGAACTCGCCAGCGAGGAAGGTCCTGTCCTCTGGCCAGCTCGACCCCCAAACAGAACTCAACGAGGTCCACCGCCTCCTCGCAACAGCGGGGATAACCCTCACGGCGGCCCTCGAGGTCCTCCCGCCGAGCGTCAACGTGAACCTGCACTTCATCTACCAGGCGCCCGAGGACACGGCGCACCCGCAGCCGGCCGAGTCGACGGGCCACAGCGGCGGCCTGAACCAGTTTGTCGACTCGGTGCTGTCCATCGTCTTCGACCACGCCCGCGTGCAGCGCGCGCAGTCGCGGCAGAGCGGCGGCAGCACGGCCGTGCGGTCCGTGGCCTTCAGCTCGTACAGCCCCAGCGTCTGCACGGCGCTCAACTGGAAGCAGCCCAACTTCCCCGTCTTCCTGTGCAACGACCTCGGCCGCGAGGAGGTCTCGATGGCGCCGCCGCAGATGATCGCCGCCGCCATGAACCACGGGCGCCGGTCGAGCTCCATCAAGGACGTCGTGAGGAGGGCGCAGAGTAATAATCTTATGGGTCTGGTTGTTGCCTCGAGGCTCTTGGTATGTCTTTTTTTTATTATTAATATTCTTTCCCTCTTGCTTCTGTCCTTTGGTACTCGGTTCATTGTACTAACCCTCGTGATGGTAGAAACTGGTGCCAGCTCTGGTGGATGCGATCAAGTCTCAAGGCCTCGCGCTCGTCGTCGACAAGTCGGCCGAGGCTGGACCGCGCAACGATCCATCTCCTGAGAGGCCACCGACGGGCGTAGACGGCATGTTCAAGTACAGCGGTGTCTTGCGGTTCAGCGAGTCGATAGACATGTGAGGAGGCGACTCCGTGCCTAGAGGTTGTGCAAAGGAAAGGGGGGGGGCATCGGGAGGATTAGACCATGCTGATTGGTATGGAGGAGTGAAAGCTATCGCCTTATGTGAGGCGATAACGCTGTTCAAGTTTACTTGACGTACAGGTCAAGAACGTCAAGGAAGTGATACCATGATCAGTTAACGCTGGAAAGACTTCCGAGCTGGGTGGAGCATATATTTTACGGGCAGCCACGCGGCGGCTTTATCATCGGTAGAGCTGCCGTCGGTGGGCGAGACAGGCCAAATCAACCAATCCTTAGACAAACAACAGTACTACCTATTCAGTTCAGCATTCTCACCAGCGGACTAAGACAAATGTTACTAGATTATGCTCCGTTATGCGCAGTGTATACAGCAAATGCTCGATCGAGTCCGGTGTACTTGATGAATTGGGGGGGGGGGGG
>LKEA01000015.1:524539-557814 GCA_003795315.1 Cytospora schulzeri | reverse complement strand
GGCATTGGGGGACAGCAGAGACCGGACCATGAGGCTAAACTGTTTTATTTAACAATCTCTTTTGACCTTCCCGGTCCGGGATCCTTGATCATGACTCCAACATTGAAAGTGATGGGGCGTTGGGGTCAGCATAGAGACCTTGGTCTAGGTCTGACATACCATCTTCTCGCATGAGTATGAGTAGCCAGGAGATAGACATTATTGACTCTGGCATATGAAAGGGGGAAAAAAGGGTATCTACTATTATGCAAGTCATCATTCATGCCTCATACTCTTAGCCGTACGGCGACCACGAGCAAAACAAAACCAGCCGCACCGACAATCCGTCACTTCAAAACGCACACACATCCTCCTAGGCCCCCTTATAACCATACTTCAGGGCCTCCAGTTCCCTCTCCGGGTCCACGCTCGCCATCACCAGCTTAGCCACGACCACCACCGCGTACACTATACCCGGGAGATTCCCCAGCCCCAACCAGCCGAACTGTTGGGCGTGCACCTCCCCGCCGTCGCCGTCACCGACACCGCTCTCGCTGCCGCTGCCGCCACCACTGCGCCGCACCAGCAGCCCGTACAGCACCAACACCGCACACAGCCCGACGTTGAGGTAAGGGAGGTGTCTCTCGAGCGGCGACTTCTGCCGCGCGAAGCTGAGGCTGTTGCTCGACCGCCTGCGCTTCCGCCTGCGCTCGTTCAGGGCCTCGATCCCGCTGGATCCCGCGCCCGTGCTCGTGCCGGATGCGACCGCGCCCGTGTCATGTGTGTCTGCGCCCCCACTGGCGAAGGGGCTCTTCGACGAGTGCGACCTCTTCTGTTGGGCCCAGGAGTCGAGCACCGCCATGCCGGTCTCGGTGGGCGGCAGGCTGAGAAGCAGGAAGCCGGTGGAGGCGAGGGAGGTCAGGCCCAGCAGGGCGGCCAGGAGGGTGGGTGGGCGGAAGAGGGCGAGGAGGTAGGGGATGCTGGAGACGATGGGTAGGGCGAGGAGGAGGGTTTGGTATTGCTGGTTGGTGGTGTCGTTCTGCTCGGCGAGGGCCTGGATTAGGTCTTCTTGTTCTGGTAGTGCCGGGGAGAGTCAGTATATTCTTTGTTTTGCTTTAGGGATTTGAGTGTGGAAGACTAAAAACCAACCTTCTTCATCGAGGACTTCTGGTGTCGCGCTGTTGGAGCTATCGTCGGTGGGATAGTGGAAGGTGCGACGAAGCCGCGTTTTTGCGTTGGTTATGTCCATTGTTGTTGAAGCCTGGGTAATGTACTATAATGACTGAAGAATAATCTCCTGTTCAATCGGGGGCAAGGTGGTCGTGAGGTATGTACAAATCCAAGGAGCAAATGTTGTATCGGTATAGCACATAGCACATGTCTACACAGTACAGTAGTAATTAAGGTTGGAGCTGCAGCCATCCAGTGACGTCGATTTCAACTGTGATATGTAAGAACCCGCTGCCTGCCGCGGGTTAGGGTCCACTTGATGTGGGATGATCGACTTTCAATGTTTCGAGAGGACTGCTGAATTCGCGATCTTTTTTCTGATGACCACCTCCACTCTCACACACACGGTCGCAAATATGTTACCAAGGCGGATATGTAGGACGCCAATCCTCCAGCTACTGAGGTCGCCGACCCCAAGGAGCGTTGTCATACAGAGGCGGACCCTCGTCGCCGCACCAAAGCCAGGAGATGGACCCTTGATGCATAGAAGGGCAGACAGGGAGCTTCCAGGTGAGTCTCGGGATGAAATCAAACCCCTTCTCCACGCAATGCCATATTGGCGTCCCCTCCAAAACTGACATTGGATACCACCGCGACAGACGTAGAAGCCCACACCTTCCGCTGGTGGCGCACCCTCCCCGCCTTCATCGCCATCGTGGCCGTCTCGAGCATCGCCATCTTCAACTACCAGAAGATGTCCTCCCCCATCGTGGCCTCGACCCTCTACGCCCTGCGCACCAACCCCCGGGCCCGCGAGCTCCTGGGGAACGAGATCTACTTCAAGGAGCAGATCCCCTGGATCAGCGGCACCATGAACCAGCTGCACGGCCGCATCGACATCTGGTTCTCGGTCAAGGGCACCAAGGACACGGGCGTCATGCGCTTCGCCAGCTTCCGGCCCACCCCCAAGGGCGTCTTCGAGACCACCGAGTGGAGCCTGGAGACGAGCGACGGCAAGAAGATTGACCTGCTGGAGGAGGGCGACCCGTTCAAGGTGATTGATGCCGCGGCTGCGCTGGATGATGAGGATGACACGGCTACGAGGGGATTTAGGCGTTAGGAGATTAACGGGGGCCTAGGGGAGGTCGAAGAAAGGAGGGGAATGAACTGGTCGAGTGCTGGAGCAAGAATGGGATCGATTCTTCTCATGTCTTGTGAGTGAAGACCAGGGGTCGAGATATTACCGGGTCGCGGCCATCTGGCAGAGTGATGGTCAACGCCTCTCTATACCCAATGGTTATGTTACCTACATTAGGGTGACTATAGGGTTGTATAAGTGATCAAATAGACAAATTACAAATCTAAAACAGAACTGGTACATTTCACAGAACAGGTCGGTGGCGTTAGGTTTCCTGGCAAGCCTGATGAGTTGTCAGTGAAGTATTATACTCCCAACCCCATACGATGTAGCCCGTTGCATTGGGTCCGGAAGCAACAGAAAGAGCTCATCTTATGACACTGAGGTGAAGCTGTAGCAGATAGGTAAGCCATACCGAGACGCCCGAGGGTCGATTCCGGGTTTCAGTTGTAGTATTTCCAAAGGTGACCGCTACACCATGTCAGGGTTGCAATGGTCGACGATGACATTTCACATAGAGCCTATGTCAGGCGGCTACTGGCTGCGACTCAGGGCTTGCTACTTCAAACCAGAGAAATGTAATAACACGATTTGACACATTGTACAGGGTGGTATTTTTATTGAAGTGTTTGAAAAATTACACTGCCACAACTGGCTCTTCTACAGCCTCCTCGTGCATACCCATTTTGATAGCCTCCTCTATCCTGCCCTCCCTTCTCATCGCCTTGAGCTCCAAGTGCCTCTTCCTTGCCGCCTCCAGGTCCTCCGCAGCGTTGGGGAACCGGTTGTTCAGCGCGTTGTTCATCTCGTCGATGAACTCCTGTGGTGGGGGGTCCATCTTGACAGCATCCGAGATCATGACCAAGGCGCCCTTGGGTCCACCCACACAGCCCTTGACCACAATAATCCCCAGGTCGTTGTCCACCCTCAGCACCGCAAGGTTCTGCATCGTAACCCTCTCGTTACCCATCCGCCCGGGCATCTTCTTGCCGGGCAGGATCCTCGAACCACTTCCCTGCGAGGGGCCCACACTACCCATGGTCCTGTGGTTCCGCGAGTTACCGTGACTCTTGTTCTGACCGGAGAAGCCGTGCCTCTTCATGCCACCCTCGAAGCCCATACCCCTCGAGTTGGCGCGCACGTCGACCCACTGGCCCTTGTGGAACCAGTCCGGCAGCAGCTGGGCGCCGACGGGCGGCGCCAGCCCCCTCTCGTCGCGCACCTGGAACTCGACGAGCTCCTCCTTGGGGGGGATCCCCTTGGCCTCGTAGTAGCCCAGCAGCGGGGCCGTGACGTTGCCGGCGCGCTTGGCGCCGCAGCCGAGCTGCACGGCGCAGTAGCCGTGCCTCTCGCGCGTCTTGTGCGCCACCACCTGGCACTGGTCGACCTGCAGCACCGTGCAGGCCATGCGCTTGCCGTTGCGCGTGTAGTAGGCCGTCATGCCCTTCTTGGTGGCGAGGATGCCCGTCCGGAGCGGCGTGTTGCGCTCCTTGCGCTTCTGCGCCGCCGCCGGGCTGGTCGTCCGCTCCGGGAGGCCGTTGCCCTCGTTGTACTTGATCTGGAAGCTCGACCGCTTCGGGAGCGTGCTCCAGCCGTACTTGACGCCGCGGGTCTGCTGCTGGAAGGTGGTGGTGTTGTTGTTGAAGGTGGTCTGGGGGATGACGGAGAGGGCCGGTCGGAAGGCGATCGAGGTCGGTTGTGGTTGTTGTACGCCGGCCAGGAGGGCTGATGTTGCCCTTGATGGGCGGGGTATCGGTGCCCAGCACCGGGTTGGTATCCTGGGCGCCATTGTTGCTGTGGTGTGTCTGTGTGTGGGGGGTTGACAACGACGAGGTCAAGTCGTCGATGTGCGGTTGAGGTTTGGCCGTTACTACTAGCAGTAAATTTGAGGCGCGGCGGCCGGTTCAGTAGCTTCAATGCCGCTTTGCCTGCCCACTTTGTGTCGACCAAAGACTTTTGTGGGGTCATCATAAAATACGGCTCGTGCCGTAACTTACGCTCTTACACACTTCAATGTTCACAAGCAACATTTAGCAAAACTCACCAAGCAAAACGTTTTGACCGGCTGAGATATTGCACCACAGCGCCTGCCCTTACCCTTTTCTTTTGATACTCTATCCGTAATTCTTTTTTTATTAATCTGGCCCAATATGGTCTACTACTTCACTTCGGCGATTGTTAAGCCTTCTGCCTATGTCTACGTGGGCAAGGACAAGTTTGAGAGTCAGTGAAGGAATCTCTACATGCGTATACAACAGGGAAGAAACTCACAATAATGGCTTTGTAGACGAGGAACTCATCAAGCATGGATGGGAAGAGGATGTCTGGTAAGCCTTTTACTCTGTATATATCATATACTTGTCGCCATACTCACATGTATCCAGGGTATGAGATCAGAACTGTTCTTCTCTTGTAAATGGCCAGACATTTAACAGTTTGAGTGTCTAGTTCCACGCAGACAAGCTTTCCAGCGCCCATATCTATCTGCGACTGAGAGAGGGAGAAACTTGGGATAACATCCCTGAGCCTCTGCTTACGGACCTGGCGCAGCTCACCAAGGCCAACTCCATCGAGGGTAGGGACTTACTTCCACCGCTGGAAACCTAGAGTGTGGAAGGAAGGTTAAACTGAATTTGCATCTACTCAGGAAACAAAAAAGACAATGTCACCATCATCTACACACCATGGTCGAACTTGAGGAAGGATGGTAGCATGGCAGTGGGACAGGTCAGCTTCCACGACGACAGGAAAGTCAAGAAGGTTCTGGTGCGGGAGCGAGAGAACGCCATCATCAACAGGCTCAACAAGACCAAGGTCGAGAAGCATCCGGATCTGAAGCAAGAAAAGGATGACCGGCTGAGAGAGCTGCGGAAGCGAGACCAGGCCGCGGTGCTGGCGAGGGTACGTTTCTACCATCCAAAAAACCCGTCTTCCCGGTTCTCAACACCAGACCGCTAACAAGTTTTTTTCATGGCGTTACAGAAGAAGGAAGAGGCCCGGATAAAGAAGGAGAGGGAACAGCTGAAACACCAGAAGGCCCATGCGTATGATGACATCTTCAGCGAGGAGAACATGGCGAATTCAAGCAACCAGGACCGTGATGAGAACTGGGAGGATGACTTCATGTAAATACCCAAGAAGGACATAGAAGGGCAGAATCCAATGTTATGAGACGAATAGCCGAGTATCACTCTCGGACAAGAACGTTGATATTTCTTTCATCCAACCAGCCGTGACGACCTTTCTCCCTTGTGCCTTTCTACTCCACAAACATCTCAACCATCCCCCTTACTGACCCGGCCCACGACCACCGATCCCACTCCCCATCTGGTTCACATTCGTGCCCTTGAGCTTGTGGTCCCCCGGGTTCGCAGCAGCCTCGTAGATGATGTTGGCCGGCGCCCGGCCCAGCTGCATCCACTCGCCCCTGAAGCCCAGGTAGCTGACCCTCGTGACGTCCTCGTCCCCGTCCCCGAAGTTGTCCGGGAAGAAGAGGGCCAGCCGCTGGACCTTGCCGAACCGGGCGCGCTTCACGGGCAGGTCCTGGACCTCCGAGGTCTGCGACAGCTCGAACTCCTGGTCCGCGGGGAGGTCCTCGGCCGCCTCGAAGTCGACGTCCTCCTTGTTCTGGAAGACCTTGAGGGTCCTGGGCGCGCTGGGGGACTGCGAGGTGCGGATGAGGATCGAGTGCAGCTTGACCTGGCCGGTGAACCTTGTCACAGGTCATTTGAGGGTTAGGGTCGGCTTTTGTCTCGTGTGTGTGAAGGTCTGGGAGGGTTGAGATGGTAGGTAGGTAGGTGGGCTGGGTGGGCTGGAAAAGCTTACGGAACATTGATGATGAGCTGCTCGTCCGCATCGCTGGCCAGTTCAGGCTCTTCACTGAGTCTTTCAACCCATGCCTTCTTCGTTATGCCTTTCCCTGAGCCGTGGGAGCTCTCGTTGAGGGTCACAATGTTGTCAAAGTCAATGTGCGGGTAGAGTGAGAACTGTAGCGCGGGGGTTATGTCGTCAGAGTGGTCATGCTCCTCGCCATGGTGATGATGTTCGTGCTCGTCGTGACAGTGAGACATAGTGTGAAGTTTGTTGTAAGCGGGAAGTTGGAAAGTGGTCAGAGAGGTAGAAGCTTCGAGAGAACGCTTCTTTGGGTGTGGATTTATGTCAGTTGCAAGTCGCAAATTCCTTGGGGGTTGCTACCAAAAGATGTCAGACATAGACAACAACTTTCACAGATCTCAGGCGAAATTACATGATGCAATTATTTTGAATGAGGCTAGGTATACTTGATTCATCATTGGCTTTTTTTTATTTTAAATTCTAACAGTCATGGGGCTCGTATTGGCCGCAATACACCTCGAAATCTGGAGTGTCCATTAACACAACGTGCAGTATAACGTAGATTATGATTAGACACCTGCTTTCTGTGAATTTCAACCAGCCCTCTCATGGATCAGAGCGTCGTTGCATGTCGCAAACGAAAGGGAGCCCAATAGTCCAGAGATAATGAGGCTATCCACCGCAAACTCGTCCGTTGTTCAACTGCAGGCGACCATCAGGCACCTATGAAAGAGAACAATATCCAAAGCTCTATGCAATCCTCATAAAACATACGTTCATCTGAAGCCAATCTTCGGCTTGACCTTGACCTTGGTACTGGCCTTCCCCTTCTTACTTCTCGATTGCCTGGTCCCAAACTCTCCCGGAAGCGGTTGGGACATTGTCTGGGAGAACCCAAAGCCCTGGCTCTGGCTCTGGCCCTGGCTCTGACTCTCACCCTGGCCCTGACTCTGCTGGCTATCGAACCCGAAGCTCTGAGCTGGGGCCTGGCTGTTGGCAAAGATCTGGGGCGGCGGGCTGGACCGGATGAAGCTTGGCATGAGCGGTTGGCTAAACGACTCGCCAGACCTTTCCATCTTGATCCCTATCTGCGCCCTCTTCTCTGCCCTCCTCCGGCGGCGGTCCTCGTCCCGCTCCCGCCGTCGCTTGGCCGCCTCGGACTCCGCGTCTGGTTTACCTGTGGGCGAGTACCTGTACTCGGCGGGATCACTGCCCCTCTGCTCCGGCCAGAGTGCTATGACTCGGCTCTGTCCTCGTCTCGGTGGTGGCGTAAACTTGATGGACGGGAGGTACATCCGAAGCCGAGTTATTGCTGGATCTTCTTCTGGATCTTCGTCGTCTTGGCTTTGCTGACTTTGTTGGCTTTGCTGGCTGTCGCCGAGGGCTTCTGATGTGGCTCGAGAGGACAAGGGCGTGGCTGAGGGTGTCGGCAGCGCGGCGTCCGACCTCGGCTGAGAAAGTGGCATATCTTCATGTTCGCCCTTGATTGTGCCCCGACTGTTCATCTCTACTGGCACAGCCTTCAGGGCAAGGTCTATGGCCGAGGGAGGAACAATGCAGACCCCTTTCTGGGACAAGTACACTTCGGTAGCCATTTTCTCAAGCGCCAACTGCATGTACCTCCACTGCATCACTTTTAGAGACTCTGCTGGTAGCCGGGCAGACCAATTGACGGAGAAAACCTCGAATGTCTCCATGGCATTCAGTTTTGGACCATATTGGCCGCACTCAACAAACCGGATACTGCTTGATTTCTGCAGTTGTCCCAGTTTTGCATTCCAAAGGGGCTCCGTTTCTGCGATGTCTAGAGGTTGCCAGGACTGGGAATAGCTCAGCAATGGCTTCAACGAGGCATGATCGTCTGCCTCTCTGTTTTTCAAAACCTCTTGAATGGCACTGAAGGGATCAACGGTGCTACTCTCAGTGGATTGTGAGACGACTGGTCCGAAGAATCCACGATTGATTTCCTCAACCAGCCTGACGAGGTAGTACCTTAATTGAAGTGTGTCATGGTTGACCACGTTTTCCCGGGGGCGGACCACACTGAGTTGCTGGTCTTCCCCCACGACATCAGGAACGACGAAAGCCTTCTCACCCTCCCGCAGCAACTTCCTCCTGAGGAATGTTGACCGTCTAGCTTCGTCCCAACCACCGGGATTTGTTGATTTGACCGGTCGAGGCACCCTCTCAGCAGCTTCAGATGTGACAGCGATAACCGAGGAACTCAGGCTCAGGTCCGAGGCTAGCCGGAAGACTTGGAAGTATCGAATTCCACTTCTATTGTGGTTTTCGTTGGCCTCCACTCTCGAGCGACCACGCCTCCCTCTTAACGCAGAAAGCTGGAGAGGCACTGCTGATAGGCACTCAATCCCTTGCAGGTCTCCTGAGTCTGATGCTTCCAAGCCTGAGAATTGCACCACCTGCTGATGGAAGGCCGCATTGCCATCCTGAAGCAAAACCGTGAAATAAAACACCCGCAAACAAGTGTCTTGGGCAGAGTGAAGCAACACAAGGGAAGATACCTGGTCATGAGAAGCTTGTAGCCTTGTTACCGACAATTTCAAGGCTTCCTTGCCGTTTCTTAAAAAGTGAGGGCACGACACCAGAACATCAAGGCGGCTTGCATCCTGTTGCTCAGCATCGCTTATATGCAGCAAGTATAGCTTCTCCGTAGTCAGAACGAATATATGAGATGGGGAACCTGGATATATGTGAGCATCAAGGAGCACATCTGTGCCATCACGCCTGGAGAAGCTGAGCCAAGACAGAGAGGAACCAGTACTCGCATCCAGAACCTGGAGATGCGAGCTGTTACTGATCACAATTCTTTCAAACCTCGACTGAGTTGTGTCGAGACCAGCAAGGTAGGTGGCATGCAGAGCGTTAGAAGTAAGGCGGAGGTCATCCGATGGGTTGCTGTCATGATCCCAGTCATCGGACTTTGTGGATTTGGCGGCCCAGTTGATTCGAAACCTCTCATCTGGAAACCCTGTCTTGCTCATCAAGCCAGAAGATGGAGGCAAGTCCCAAGTTCCTTTGCTCTTGAGCACTGCTCTCGTCGTCCTTGTGCTCCCGTGGCGTTCGCGCTCGATGTACCAGACGGACCAGTTCCCAGACCTGTCCATGATGGCGATTTGCGGCGCATCCTCGTCTAGGCCAAGATTTATCGAAAAGTCGCAGTGGGTATCTCCTCCTGTAGCACTTGTGTCCAGAGTGACAATGGGGTTTACCGCAATGTGCTCCTCACGTCCAACATCGAAGCTCAGCATCGAGGCCGTGTTCTTGACAGGCTTCGATTTGATTTCCGGCTCCAGGATTGTGGTGGACGATCGTTTCTGGACGACCAGCCATCGAAAAGGATCACGCTGTTTAAGTTTCGTTGCGAATTTGATCTGTGATATCGCGGTGCCATCACTGCACCAGAGGCCCTGAAAGGTTCGCTGTGTTCCGCCGGTTACCACAGGGCCACGCGCTGGATCACAGCCGATTGGTAACGAGTTCTTTCCGCAGGTCCAGTCCTCCAAGCCCATTACAGAGATTCGGAGTATGTGAGCAGCTTCACCGGCCGCTGTAGCCACCACTGGCCAGGAACCAGTGTGAGAGGCATTCCTTGAATCGGTGATCTCGCCAATGGCGAGAGCTGCTGTGGTCTGACTTGCTTCTCCAAGCTCATAGTCCCGAGCAGCCCGCACCTGCTCTGATAGAAGTTTTGGAACGTCCGCATTGCCTAGATACGCGTCTGGGTGCGTTTTCAGCAGCCAGTACTTCTGAGACTTCGTTTGCTGAAAAGTACGAGAGGATGGGGTGGGCAAACCCGACCTCGTTGGGGCAAACCATTGCTCGAAAGGCAGAACTTGGTGAAATGATGGTGCTATGAATATAGGATAAGTATGCTGGTAAGAAGGAGAGCAGGTGCAGGCCAGTCACTCACGATTCTCAGAATTTCGACTGAAGCTCAGGGATCCAATGTCTACGTCCTCATCATCCACATTTTTGTAAGAAAGCTGCCCTACATGGCCCAGCAGGAAGTCGTTGATGCGATGAATGCCAATTTTGTGAGATTTCTTGTCACGATGGCCACGGCGGCCGTCGCCCTGTGGCTCAGCCATATGGTTTGTCGGTTCCAACGTTGTTTATTAAATGCCGATGTGAGGCAGGCATAGCGACTGCTGGAGTGCGCAGGGCTGCCTGGAATTACAAGTAAAAAGCAAAAAGGCTGTAAGAAAGCGCGTGCTCCGAAATGTCGGTGGCCGTATCTGGACCCAGGTCAATGAAAGCAAACAAAATTTCAGACCAAAGGCCAAAAAAAGTAAGGAATTCGAGGTGAGGCTGTCAGGCCCACTTCGAGTCAAGGTGAACGGCAGACCACAGTAGCAGGCCGCTTGATGGATGCTTACTAAGCGACTTTCACAGGCACAGTGGAATGGTTGCTCCGGCGACCAGCTACCGATAGCGCCTAACCCTTGGTGAGCATTCAGTTGGTGTCGCGAACTTTCTGCTGCAAGCATCCCGACACCAAAAACGAATTCCCACAGTCACCATTGACACGCCACTACGAGTCGAACAGATTCGACGTCACGAGAGCTCCCAGATCAACATAACACTTCAATATGGCGGCGGTATTCGAGCCCAGAGCCTCACAAGGCCGGCAAACAATGGTCGCGCCCTCCGTGGCAGACAGCCTTCCGAGCATCAACTTCGGCTTCGACGAGCTGCGCGATCGCATGGCCAAGTTCACGGCGAAATTCGATGCATTTATCGAGCAAGGCCGCAAGCGGGTTCTTGAGGAGAAGAACCAGTTCGTAATGAACGTCACGGAGCTACAAGGTACGCACTGTCTGACTATTATTCCATCCCTCCCGCAGGGTCGTTCGCGCGAATGGTGGTAACTGACAAGTTCCTTCCATTTTACAGAGGACCACAGAATGAAGAAGAAGGACATCGACATCCTGCAGATGAAGACTAACACGCACCAGAACACCATCGCCAAGGAGGCCGCCGAGACGCGCGAGATGAAGGCCGCCATCACGTCGCTGAGCGCGCAGCGCGACAAGCAGCTGGCGCTGCGCGACTCGCTGCAGAAACAGATCGAGGAGACGCAGAGGGAGATCGACGCGCGGCTGGCCGCGCAGCGCGCGCACCAGGCGCAGCAGGAGGCGCAGGCGAGGTTCAACGTCCCGGAGCTCGACTTCTGGATCACGAACCTGTGCCTCAAGCTCGAGGGCGCGGGCCAGGACGACCGGCTCAAGTTCGTCTTCACGCACATCGACGAGAAGGACTGGGAGCGCGAGGCGTGGTTCGAGCTGAGCACGTCGTCGAGGGACTACGAGGTGAAGCATTGTAGGCCGAGGCTGGATAGGGAGAAGGTTGAGAGGGTGCTGGAGAGGACGAATGAGACGAGGGAGCTGGCGGTGCTGCTGAAGGGGATGAGGGAGCTGTTTGTGGAGGCTTTCAAGAGTTGAGAGACTGGGCGGGACGTGTGTCTACCGTTAATCGGGGTCCTGAATCAGACATGCAGGTCAGCCTTGGTGACGTGACGGGGAACTTCAACTTGGAGCATATAAAACGCTCCGTGAGGGTCGTCTCCAGAGGCCAGTATCATCATGTGAGTGGGGGTGTATATCAGATGGGATAAGGATGTCCTGAGCTCCTGGACGCACCACCAGGTAGAAAAGCGAGGGACCACGGTCTTCTCGCTTCATTGACTTACGATTGTAAATGATGTCAACGAGTATTCAATTAAAGTAAATTCTCTCCAATATACAAATGAGCACCGTATTTCTCAGTTCAAACACCAAGCTCTTCTGTTGCAATGCATGGGCGGGAAGGCATATGGTCTAGTCGCATGAATCCGAAGTGCCCAACCGCCCCGCCAATTCTTCAACCAACGTTCATGCTCACTTCGAGCGGACCTTCACCCACGACACAACCACAACCATAACCCAATTCAACTGGAGAGTCCGCCAAACATGCCGCCACCACAAGAAGAAAACAAACAAGCCTCCGCGCAGGCCGCAGTGGACATCCTCTGGGATATCTCACAGATCCTGGTAAGCTGCCGTCAGAGAAGGCTTCAGCCGAACCGTCCTGATTGAGAGTCTCGGCGCGTCTGACATGTATAAAACACAGAACTGTCACCTCGACCGGCGGGAGATCTCAATATGCACGTCTCTGATTGAAAGGGGCATCAACCCCGAAGCACTTGCTGTAAGTTGTTAAGTTGTTTGTTTGCTTGGACACGGGCGCGCACTCAAAAGTCGCCCCCGCCCCCCCCCAACCTCTAAACGTCTCGCCGCTTCTTTGGCTCATCATATGTCACAACCACAGACCACCATAAAGGAGCTCCGTAAGGGGGCCCAGGAGGCCAAGATCGAGCTTGAGGCGCGTAAGCAGCAAAAATGAGGACGGGTTGAGATTTGATTCAAAGTCGCGTACGCGTTTTAGAAGGAGTATGGTGAATTGGGAGGCGTTGCAGGCGTCTGTTTACAAGGGAAACCAATGCATATCTTCCACGGGGATCTTGCGGTCTCACAGTCATTCATGTTGCCCACATATGGATGAGACCTGAAGATGGCCACGACTTTGGGAGCTTGGGCTTAGGGAATCGTTAACTTTTATTGTCACTACTTCTGTAGGAATAGAGTGTACATCTGATAAAGTGTGTCCCACAAAAGCACGCTTGACCTCACCCAAACGCTCAGTCTCCCAAACCTCCTACCCAAAGACGCCGTGTTTTGTTTCCCAGCGGAGTTTTGTTACCCCATATAATGCATGCTAGACCACCCCCCGTATCCTGTCCCACATCCAAATCGCTCTTTCGATACCAGATATCCCAAACGCCGTCACCCAGAAAAGACACCAATGGCAATGCAATGTTCTCGAAACCTCCTGTGCATGGTCTCCATGGCTGTTCATCTGTGGCCGACCAGAATTATGTCTTCGTCGTCGTCATCATCATCTTCCTCGTAGTTGGAACTTTCAGCGTCTGAGTCGTCCTCGTAGTCGTCCTCATCACTGCTCTCAGGGCCACTCCGTGGTTCACCTCCCCAGAAGTGGGGCTCCTCTTCATCATCATCAATCGGGAAATCTAGTTCTGGTTCTGCGTATGGATGATGCCCGGCTGAGCTCGCACCATGCTGGCCCAGGCTATATGGCGCATGTGCATGTGGAGAAAGCAGTGTAGAGCCTGAGTGGGAAGCAACGTCTCTGCTTTGTAAGGGACTCTGAGGGTGGGCCTGAGTCGTAGGAGTCACCGGCGGTTGATGCCCTGGTGTACAATCCCCCACCATTCCCTCGCCTGGCATGGGAGACCGGTCAAGCTCGGCTGTGTTGAAGGACTTGCATATCTGACATCGCAGTCCGAGGAAGTGGAATGGTGTAGAGCATTTCGCGGAACAGTCGTTGCAGAGGACGACAGACCTCACGTTTCGAAATTCCTCCGGCATCGGTTGCTCTTGAATGTGGTTGGCTAAATTAGTGAAGAGGGCTTCCATGTTGACAATGCTCTTGCTGCATATGGGACACTTGTAGGAGGAAGCCATGTATTGGTTGAAGCATGTCCGGTGGATCGAATGGCCACACTCCATGAAGATGACGGTTCTGGGAGAGGCAAACATGTTCTCTCCACAGATGGGACAATCGGAGTCTGTTGCCCGTTCAATGCACTTATGATCGTTGGTCTGCGTTATTGAGATGCATGCGCGGCAAGTCTGTAAAGTTAGTCCCCGTATTCAATATGCAGGGAAGATGTAGCTACCTTGCAATGGAAGAAGTCCTTGTCCAGGCCGTGGCCAACTCGGCAGATGCCACAGTCATCGCAGTGGTATATGGGCTTGTTCACATCGTCGCTCCATAGCTTGCAGATGCTGCAATGATACTGAGCTGCGCTCTCGTTGCAATTGACACAGGTATCGGACACTTTCTGTGGGTGGCCGCAGAGCATGCAAAGCATGTGTTTGGTAAGCCTCCGTGGTAGCGTGTGCTCTTCTACTTCGTCATGACATAGTCGGCAGGTATACCACTTTTCGCAGGTTACGCATTGCATCTTGACGTTGCGCCTATAGTGGTTGCATCCCAGCACGAGAGCAGCCCCTTCCGCATTGTCCACGTCGTTGGGGTCCTCCTCGTCATCCGCTGCGACAGTAGCTGACATCGGTACGTATGTAGGGAGGCGATCTTCCTCTGATGCGTTGATCTCGGCCTTTCCATCCAGTCCTGTCCAAGACTTGATGGTCTCCAGCGCCGTTACACCGAAGCCAATTTCCCTCGAGGTAGAAGCTGAGGGAGACTCAGGATCCTCGGGGTATTCGGTCTGTCGTATGGGGGTTTCCACCTTCCCTTCGGCCACGGTCTTCGCACGCTTGGCATTGGCGTAGCTTTCCGTAAGGAGCTGTTGCATAAGATATCTTTTCTGGTCGTGGGCGATGCTGCTGGACTGTATGCTGAGAATGCGCTTCCGCAACTGCTTCATCCCATCATCCGCAGGTAAGCGATGTGCCCTCTTTTGCGCCGCCGCCTGTGTTTCTTCGTCGGTGGCACCGCGTGGTTCGGGGGTGGCTCGTTCTCCAGCATTGGTTTCGATGTCGGAGACCTCGTGAGGCTCGTGATGCTCGTGATGCCCGTGACGCTCCATCTCGACTCTTGGTGGCACGGCCGAAGGGGCAGTCGAAGGACGTGAGGTATCGGACTCGAGGGGAGCAGTGGCGGCCCTCCGTTGAGGGATCATGAGAGGTGGTGATCGAGCACCGAGTGCTATGTCGGGACTTCTGGCGAATCTCCTGAGACTGGGAAAGGGTATCGGGACTGCATCACATTCAGAAATGGCGTGGCCATTTCCCAATGCAGCGTAATCTTGCGAGAAGGGGCGTACAGGCTCGGGTGAAGCTGCTCCCGCGGAAAATGGGCTCGAAGAAAGTCGGCGAACAGTCCGAGCAACGGGGTTGATGATGAAGTCGGATACTAGCGATGACATCGGGCGGCAGAGTGAATGTTGATCAAAAGCAACCCAAATAAATAACCCCAGATACCATAAGTGAATGAATGGATGTGATGTAATGTGTGTGTGTGTGTGTTTTCGTGTATGTGTGTATATGTATATGTAGGAAGAAGACACGGTAGGACTCGGCAGTGCGGACGGGAATGGAGTGAAATAATATGTATGTGAATATGTATATATGTATGTCAAAGCACGAAGTAGTGTACTCCAAACAAGATCTGCTTTGCTGCTCCGGAGGTAGTCACGGTGGTCTGAAGCGCAGGTAGGCCGGTAGTTAACCCGTCTGTAGTCGACATCTGGACAGCCCACCTGGGAAGTCTCGGCCCACAGTAACCCAGGTGGCCCCTGTCTAACGGATCCGTACACTACTAAAACTTACTTTGTACCTAGGCAAGTCATGGTCTGTCACATGCCACCTGGGCACCCCTTTTTTCCCCCATGGGCCCAAACAAGAAAGAAGACGACGACGACGACGACGACAAATCCAATTTTGCCATACCGACCTACGTATCCATTTTGTTCAGTGCTATCTTACGGTGTAAGTCACTATGGACTGCGGATCGTCTGATAATAGACTGATGCAGTTAGCTTTGGGCACGTACGTACATATGCCAGCACAGTGAGCAGTGACCAGTCATACCACGGTATCCATTGAGACCGGTCCTAATCCGGAGCCGGGGCCGGAGTAAGGGACAATGCGCCTGCCGGGTCTTCTTCCAAGCTTCCATGACATCCATGGATGCTGCATACAGATTACTTTGTTAACACCGTAACAACACTGTACCCCAGGGCTGCTAGGTAGGTATTATATCAATGCTGTGATCGGAAGAATCAACCTAAAATCCATGGGCTCCAAAGTTGCCAACGTACCTAGATATCTAATCTTGTACGTGTCACTTCAAACTTGTGTTGCACGGCTCCTCGCTAAAGAATGCAATGCCGTACTCCGTGCCTACGCCGTACCAGTACGTACGTGTCCAGCTAGGTCGGTACTACGGTATAGTATGGTATGGTATGGTAGCTACGGTAGAGTTTACCCCTAGCTTCCAAAAAGTTCTCAGACCAAATGAGAGCTCAGGAAACGACCGCGTATACACTACCTAGGTATTGTAAAGGTATTGAATTCCTGTATTGTGTTGATATAAACTTTTAAGATTTTCCATGCTGGCAATATCGAATTCCTTTCTCTATAGATCTATGGTACCATCCATCATCGCGAAATATTTCCTTAAAGGGTTTGATAAGCCCAGAGAGTAGTGAACAAGACCAGGCCCAGAACGGCAGACGGGAAGCACCCGTGGAGCTTGAGTCCAGGGAGCCAGGGAGAACAACACGGGCCTGGCATGCCTGCATGGGTGCGCTAAATCGAGCTTGTCTTGGCGATCAAATTGGACCCTCAGACCCCAAAGCACACCCCCAAGTGTGGACTGTGGTACCGCCGGCGCGGTTTGCTCTGACAAGACAGCCAGCCAGTGTCAGGTTGCCCTTGGTTCCTAGGTTGCCTTGAACCGGAAAGTCGACAGGGGTCTGACAACAATTAGAGGTAGCCCAGGCCAGCCCACGCCAACTTCGTCCCCTCTGCTCATCAAAGCTGAGCTCGGAAAGGCCACGATACGGTTATTATTTTCAGACTCCTTTCCATCCCTTTCCCTTTTTTCCCTTCTTACCCAAGCTCTCAGAGGACTTTGGCCAACAGCCTTTCCATCTTCCTTCCAGGTCGTGCTTCTTCTGCATCGCCAATTCTCCTTATTGCGGGGATCCATGTGCGACCCGTAGAACTTTGGATTCTCGTCGAAAAGAGCCTTTGGACGTACCTTCCATCCCTCGGTCTCGGTCTCGCCCATATCCATTTCTCGACGCACCTTCGTTCAACACTATCTTTTACCTCCATTCTTTTACTTTTTTCCCCTCCTCCCCCCTTCAATCGCAGCATCCATTCGAACTATTCCCCTTTTGATCCTTCTCACTACGGCCCGATCCAACAATGGGCGCCACCGAGAAGGCCAGCGTTGCTTCTGGCGCTGACGCCGGTGATGGCCTGCGAAGGCGCAACGTGCCTGATCTTCAGGCCGGTGCCGTGCAGCACCAAACTCAAACCGCCGAGAAGCCGAAGACCAAGAAGGTGCGAACAACAGGTCGTCGCAAGTGTGTAAACCACAGACATGTGCTGACAAGGGGGGAATGTAGCAGTCCTCGCCCCTCCAAATCCTCGACGAGTGGGAGTTCGTCATTGCTCCCATCATCTTTACCGCCCTCGCCTTCTTCACTCGACTTTACAAGATCGGAATCTCTGATATCGTGACTTGGGACGAAGCTCAGTACGTCTCGCTCCGAACTGATACGTACACGGTTGCACTTGGCTGACTGGTGGATTTGCGAACAGTTTCGGAAAGTTTGGTTCTCACTATCTGAAGCACGAATACTACTTCGATGTTCATGTAAGCCCTTCGGCAGGATAACGCGTTTCTGGACTATTATCTAACCTTCGGATAGCCGCCATTGGGAAAGCTGCTCGTCGGCCTGTCAGGTTACCTTGCCGGATACAACGGATCGTTCGAGTTCAAGTCTGGAGAGACCTACCCCGCCGATGTCAACTACACCTTTATGCGCCAGTTCAATGCCTTCTTCGGTGCCGTCTGTGTCCCCATGGCGTACTGGACCGCGAAGGAGCTCAACCTCAGACGTCCTGCTGTCTGGTTCGTCACGCTTATGGTCCTTTGCGAGAACTCGTACACCACCATTAGCCGATTCATCCTCCTCGACTCCATGCTTCTCTGCGGTACCGTCGCCACGGTCCTCTGCTGGGCCAAGTTCCACAAGCTCCAGAGCAAGAGCTTTGAGCCCGAATGGTTCTTCTGGTTGTTCATGACGGGTGTGAGCATCGGCTGTGTTACTAGTGTTAAACTGGTCGGCCTCTTCGTCACGGCACTGGTTGGCCTGTACACCATTGAGGATCTGTGGCAAAAGTTTGGCAACGTCAAGATGCCTTACTCGGAACTTGGAGCTCATGTCGCTGCGAGAGTCGTCGGCCTTATCGTCCTACCGTTCCTGATCTACATGCTCAGCTTCGCCATCCACTTTGCCGTCCTCACCGACAGCGGTCCGGGTGACGCCCAGATGAGCTCGCTCTTCCAGGCAAACCTGCGCGGCACCGAGGTTGGCCAGAACAGCCCTCTCGAAGTCGCCTATGGCTCCCGGGCCACTATTAAGAACATGGGATACGGCGGCGGCCTTCTGCACTCTCACATCCAAACTTACCCTGAAGGCTCTGGCCAGCAGCAAGTCACATGCTACCACCACAAAGATGCCAACAACGACTGGTTCTTCTACCCGAACCGCCGTGACAGGGACTACGACGAGAATGAGGACCCTCGATTCATTGGAGATGGCGAGGTGATCCGTTTGATTCACGCCCAGACCGGCCGCAACCTGCACTCCCATGACATCGCTGCGCCCATGACCAAGCAGGACAAGGAGGTTTCCTCCTACGGTAACTTGACTGTGGGCGATGACAAGGACCACTGGAAGGTTGAGGTCGTCCGGGACGTCGCGTCAAGAGACAGGAGCAGAGTCCGCACCCTCACCACCGCTTTCCGTCTGAAGCACGAGCTCCTCGGTTGCTACTTGCGGGCTGGCAATGTCAACCTGCCACAATGGGGTTTCCGACAGATCGAGGTTTCTTGCACCAAGGACAACAACCCTCGCGACACCTACACCCACTGGAACGTAGAGGCTCACTGGAACGAGAAGCTGCCTCCTGCGGAACCAGGCCAGTATAAGTCGCCATTCATCCACGACTTCATTCACCTCAATGTTGCCATGATGACATCCAACAATGCTCTGGTCCCCGATCCGGACAAGCAGGATGATTTGGCCTCGCAGTGGTGGCAGTGGCCTATTCTGGTAAGTCAAAATCACTATCGTTTGATGATTGCCCTGGTAAATATGCTGACATGGACTTAGAATGTTGGCCTGCGCATGTGCGGCTGGGACGACACCATCATCAAGTACTTCCTGCTGGGCAACCCCTTGGTATACTGGGGATCGACGCTCTCTCTGGGACTGATTGCATTGACTGTGTTCTTCTATGTCGTCCGGTGGCAGCGTGGATTCAAGGACCTGAGCCAAGGCGACATCGACCACATCCACTACGCCGGCCTCTACCCACTTGCAGGATGGTTCCTGCACTACCTGCCATTCGTCATTATGGCCCGTGTCACCTACGTCCACCACTACTACCCAGCTCTCTACTTTGCCATTCTGTCGACAGGGTTCCTGGCGGATTGGTGCCTACGCAACCGTAACCAGGCTGTTCAGGCCGCCGCGTACGGAACACTGTACGCCGTCACTGTCGGTCTCTACATCTACTTCATCCCCATCTGCTGGGGTATGACCGGGCCGAACAAGGAGTACGGCTACATGAAGTGGTTTGAAAACTGGCGGATGTCTGACTAAATGATTCGTCAAAGGATGGATCACATGGCTTGGTTCCCTTTTTGGTCTTTTCGGGACAGGGTTTGCAGTTAAAGTCCGGAGTTTCAGCACGGAAAAATCTCAACTACCGGAACATATTTTCACATGACTGAAATCGAATTGCTGCATATGGTCACATGGACAGGAGGGGGAGTTCTGGCATGGATGTAATGAAAATTGGAAGGGAATTGGAGAAACGGGGGGTGGTTCCCCAGATTAATACCATATTTCTTCTGTTGTGCTTGCTATGTGATGGGATGCCCGCCCTCCTTTCTCTATGCCTGATGATGTGTGTGCCCAGCCGCCTTGCTGATTATGCATTACGTACCGTGTACCGTAGAGCCAAGTTTGAATACAGATTCCATAAGGAGATTTATGTCCTGGCCGGGGAGGAGTGGGGGGTATCAACCTGATGAGGCCTCATGAACCTTCTTTTTCTCTTCAACCTCACAGAAGGGAGGAAAACCCGGTTGCGCTCGTCATTGCGCCGGGTTTTCCCCTTTCCGTTCCTCGCGCGCGCCTGCATCAGCAGCACATGCCCCCGCCAGCATGCTTGTTCGCATCGAGCTTCACGTTGGAGCCGCCGTTCCAGCCAGTGGCCTGCCCCTTTACGCCGGACCTCCTGTCATTGAGGTCGTACTTGCCGGCCTGGATGTTCTGGTATATCCTCTCGGCGACGGCGAGGAAGGCCTCCTCGACGTACTCGCCCGTCTTGGCGCTGGTCTCGACGTAGCGCATGACGCCGTTGCGGCGGGCCCAGGCGGTGGCCTCCTCGGCGGTGACCTCCCTCTTGTCGCCGTGGGCGAGGTCGGCCTTGTTGCCGACGAGGATGACGACGATGTCGGGCTCGGCGATCTGGCGCAGGTCGTTGAGCCAGTCGGTGACGTGCAGGAAGGTCGACTTGCGGCAGAGGTCGAAGACGAGGAGCGCGCCCGAGGCGCCCCGGAAGTAGGACCGCGTCACCGACTTGTACGTCTCCTGGCCCGCCGTGTCCCAGAGGGAGAGCTTCATGTGCTTCTGCGGCGTGGTGTCCTTGGGCTGCGCGCGGGGCGGCTCGGGCAGGCCGTTGGGGGGTTCTGGTGGGTTTCTTGTCGTCGCGGCGGCGGAGGAGGGTGATTCTTCTTCTTCTTCTTCGCCTCCTCCTCCTTCTTCTCCGGATGCTGCTGCTGATGAGGAAGGGACCAGGTCGAATGAGGTTGTTAACCTGTTGGAGTGCGGGGCGCCGACGGGTACTATCCGGCTTCCGAACTCGACGCCGATCGTGACATCGTGGTGTTGGACGAAGCGGCCCTCGCAGAGCCGGATGGTCAGGGAAGACTTGCCGCACCCGCTGTCGCCTATGCAGACGAGCTTGGCGATGTAGTCCCACGGTAGTGAGGACATGTGGGCGGCCCTTGGGTGTGTCTGTATGGTTTTGGTATAGGGGGTTGGAGCGTGGCTGCTGTCCCCGAGCGCGAAACGGTCAGGCTCGTTCGGTACGGTCGAGGCAGGGTTTCGGTTGGGATGAGCACTTGAGGAGTTGTTGAAGCGTCACGAAGTCTCGTGTTGGTTGGTAATTATGGAAGGGATTTCGCACGAGGGCACAGAGTAAGACCAGCTGTGTCACGTCACGAGGGAGATGGCTGGTGAATGCGAACGAGAAGCAGCAAAAGAGGTTGAACAGCAGGTTGAGCAGTATGGTATGGGAGAAAGAAGCACGAGGTTGGTCTCGCCAACAATCTGGAGTTACGTTGAAGACGGATGATCCACCTAAAGCTCCGGCTCTAACAATGGAAGTCCACATGACAGACAGGGGTATCAATGTTCTTTAGGGGGGGGGGGGATTTACCTAGGCTATTCTCTTATCCGTTCAGTGTTATCAGTAAATTACCTAGGTATCAGACTTATCAGACTTATCAGTGAATGCTATGTGGGCTACCTACTGCAGGCTATTTACTCAGTACAGTGACAGGAGTACCTAGGTATATATATTAGGTATATGTATGTACAAGTGTCCCACAGTAGCGTGTATAGTGCTGCTTGCATCAATGATTGTATGACTGCCTGCCTGTCAAAGGATGATGGACAGCAAAGCTCCGACCGTCCCGTGGGCCCGTGAACCACCTGGCACCCGACTAAACGTCCCCAAGTGGCCCAAGTGGCCCTCTCTCAGGCCTGGACCTTGCAGTAGAGCGACCTCCCCCGGACCCTTCCTTACTCCTCCCCCCCAACCAACACACTCTCGCACATAGACAACAACCACTCCTCAGTCATACGGTCATACATACGGTCATACATACCATACCGCCTTGGCACCTAAAACCTCTTTCTTCTTCTCTAAACCATTCATTTTACTTACTACAATGACTTGACGGTTTCATACACAATTCCTTGTTCACAGTTCACGTACTACTACACTACACTTTCCTTCTATTCTCCTGAAAGGTAAAGGTGACCCATCTGGTCCCTGGATGCCCTTATCCGCCCCATTTGAGTCGTCAGACGTCATCCCGATAAGCTTAGCGAGCATCACTGCCTATTCGACCGCTGCTCTCCTCTCTTTCACTCTCTCCAACTGATCCTATTCCATCTGATTGATTTGACCGCCATCCCTGGACTTGAGCCTCACCCAGTAGCTCAAAGCCGAGGGACCTCAACCATGTTTTCGGAATGTAAGACCATCTTCCATAACCCTATCATAGTATTCCTACCATAGTACAATCAAAAAGGCGTACATGCATTCTGATGACTGTGCTCAGATGCTTCGAGGTTCCTGGCCCAGTCACAGTCCCGGCTATCCAACTTCCACGGCCAGCCCGACAATGGTGACGAACCACCATATCGACAGCCGGGGGACTGGCAGAACAGGCAGTCCAGGAATGGTCACCGCTCGTTTCTAGGCCGCGGCGCGAACCCCTACCAACCATCGGCATCTCGGTTCGGCCAGCTCAGTTTCGCAGGCAGATACCCGAACACCCACGATGCTCCCCTTTTTCATAGCACGAGAGACGAACTTCGGGAAGAAGACGATGAAGACGAGAGAGACAGAGAGGCTGCAGACCTCTATGCCCTACAGAGATCCCGTCGCGTCTTCCAGACCACCCGCCTGGAAGAGAGCACCGAGCCGGAAGACGAGGAGAGCCGTGGGTCACTTGACCAGAGCCAGGACCAGCAGGAAAGCACCGCCTTCTTGGAACGTACGCGCACCAGAGGCATCAAGAGCAGTTGGACTGGTCCTAAAAGTAGCTTTGCTCGGAGGAGCCCCGGTGCCGCCGCTAACCGAGGCGATCACGAGGAATTGGAACGAGTAGTGTCGCAAAGCAGCGATGGCTCATCTGGGAAAGGAAACATGGAAGACGTTGGTCTGGAATCGACAATGGCGGAGAGCGATCCACCAGCAGAGCTGACTGTGGAGTATTCAGTGGACGATCCTCCTGCCTTCCAAAAGTTACGAGGTAACCGAGGACCCTCCCGGGTACAGATGCGGCGGGATTCTATTATGGACTCCGAACTTGGAGGTTCCCCCTACGATGACTCGAGACCAGCGGCCGCATCAGCACCTTCAGAAGGAGAGGTCTTCAAGCACGACGCTTTCTTTGCATGGGTCTACTTGATTGCTCTCGCCTCGATGCTTGCCACCTTCATCCTGGTCTGGCTTCATACAAGCGCTCCAAGTGGGAAGAAGCCATTAGGCGATACGATATATACCGTTCTACGGTCATCGTTCCATTTGCTGGCTGTGGACACCTTGGTTGCGATAATAGTGTCGTTTGTATGGCTTACGGCGCTGCGATATTTCGTCAGGCCTTTGGTTGCACTGATACTGCTCGCCGTACCAATAACCATGCTCTCCTTCTCGATATATCCCTTTGTGTCGAGCTTCCAGGGTCAGCAGCACGGGTCGAGCCCGCAGGACGTGGTGATGCGATGGGCCTCGACCATACCCGGCTTTTTCGCTGTTGTCTGGGTCTACATGGTTTGGAAGGGGCGGCACGCGCTGAGCTCGTCCATTGCGATCCTCGAATTTTCCAGCCGAATCCTCGCTGCGAACAGCGCGCTGGTGCTTGTAGGTATGGGCGCCCTCGGCTTGGTCGTATGCTGGACATGGATCTGGCTGGGAATGTTCACGAGAGTCTTCCTAGGCGGCTCGTACTCTGGCACCTTTTCGAGGTACATCATCCAGGCTTCAAGTTGGTGGCTGGGGGTATACTTCATCCTGATGTACCTGTGGACTCTCTCGATGATCTCGGGTGTCCAGCGGGGAACGACTGCAGCTACAGTCTCACAGTGGTACTTCCACCGCAACGCGGTACCAGCCGTGGCATCTAGCGAAGTCGTCGCCGCTGCTCTCAATCACGCCGTGACCACCATTTTTGGAACCATCTCACTGTCGACACTCCTGGCATTGGTCATCCGCATGCCCCTTCTCGTCCTACACAGGCGTATTGCTAGCATCATCACCGCCTTCTTCTACACCTTCATCCCCACGTCCATCGTCGCCATGACCAATCCTCTAACGCTAACCTACGCCGCTATTCACTCTCAGCCTCTGGTGGACTCGGCTCGCGGACTCAGCCAGATGCACTTCCTCGGCCCGCAAGCGCCTACCACGACCCTCACCCCCAACTCCTTCAGGCAGCGCGGCACGGCACCACTGCTCCCTTACCGCCTGGCGAAGCTGCTCCTGCAGGCGACCAAGTTCCTCATGGCCACCGCGCTGGGCTTCGCGGGGTGGGTGATGACGGCGCGGCAGCTGCGGGTCGCCGTGCCGGACGGCAACCCGGGCTTCAAGGGCAGCGCGTACGCCTATGTCGTCGGCCTGGTGGCGAGCTTTATCGGGTGGGGGGTTTTGGGTGCCATGGAGGGCATATTGAGCTCCATCGTGGACGCGGTGGTCATCTGCTACGGGAGTGAGACGAAGATGGCAGCAGGAGGTGGTGGCTACTGTATGGAAGCTGCGCAGCTGTTTGGCGCCAGGGGGGCGAGACACGATTGGGATGAGGCGGCTGAGTATTGATGGGTGAGGGGGGGGATGATCATGGCGGGATGAGATAGAAGTAGTCGAGGGAATGATGGCAAAGCAAAGTACACCACGGCGTGTAAGAGGCTTTGCTGGTGTTGCTGATGGAAGTGGTGTTTGACTCGTATGGAGCGCGGCGTCTTGCGAACTTCGGATTTCGGATTGATTTTGGGTTTCAAGGGATGGGCTGGGCTACCGTTTGTGGTTGCCCGGAGGAATGATCTGGCTCACGGTGTATACACACTCCGGCGTGGGAGGACTTCCAGGATAGAAGCCTAGACTGACATAGATGGGATTGCAATGGTACATATATTTTCAACAAAGGCAAAGGTGATCTTCGACTTGGGGACGTACTTGGTCAGTCAATTGCTGATGGTTGGCGTACATATACATAATGCTTGGTTGCGGCGAGTATAGAGGGCCCTTCTTATACTTTTGTTTTATTGCAGCCAGAGCCAATGAGTCGAATATTCACGTAATAATTTTCCTAAGATGTGTATGTAGGTTAGGAATCTAAGGATCCTATACTGAAGGTGATTAGGACCTAATAATTGTAGTGTTGTATGTAGGTAGTGCTGTGCTGTTGGACTGTGTAAGTGGACGACTGACTTCAAACCCCAGCTTGAGTGCGCCCAAGCTCAAATTTTCAGAGCCCCACTATAATTTCAACCAGCAACATTCAACATGTGAATATTGAAGTCTCACTCACTCTAGATTGTCGTCGTCTCACTACGTCTAACTCAATAACTACAACAACTAAATGCCCAACACCCCCCAAAGGGGTCAATAGCCCAAAACAACAATGCCAGCTAATCTACGGCAAGGTCTAGACAACGACGTCTACCAAATCGTACGCAAGTACGAAGACGGCCTACCAGAACATCAACAGTCGTCTAGAGGCGCAGCCAGCAAGATCACCATCAGCGCCGTGTACAACTACGTACAGCGCTCCAACTCAAGTCTTAAACGCCAGAAGAAGCGTGTTCTAGAGGACTCAATCGAGAGGGCCTTAGCCGTGCGCAGGGAGGAAGCCAAGGCTGACAGGGACTCGGACGAGGAGCTGGAACGGGAGCTCGAGGCCAAGGCGAACAGTGCAAAGCGGACGAGGGAGGAGAAGGACGCGGGCATCCTCAACAGGCAGCTCACCAAGCACTGGGGATTCAAGGGTCCGGGAAGTGCGGCCTCATCTACGGGTAATAAGACACCCGGCGACGCCATGGACGTCGACGACTCAGCCACCGCGCCCACCGTGGACCGGCAACCAAACGGGGAGTCCAGGCCGAAGAGGCGGCGCAAGGACCCCAAGGAGATCGACCGGTCGCCGCCGCAGGACATCAACCTCGACGACCTGGCCGGCATCGACGCCGTGGTCGAGCGCCTCATCAACCCGGTGTGCATCCCGCTCCTGCAGGCCGAGGACCTGGCCGAGGCGGGCTACCGGCTCAACGACGGGGTGCTGCTCCACGGGCCCTCGGGCTGCGGCAAGACGATGCTCGCGCACGCGCTGGCCGCCGACCTCGAGGTGGCCTTCATCCCCGTGTCGGCGCCGAGCCTGGTGGGCGGCACGAGCGGCGAGAGCGAGAAGAACATACGCGACATCTTCGACGAGGCCATGCGGCTGGCGCCGTGCCTCGTCTTCTTCGACGAGCTCGACTCGATCGCGGGCAAGCGGGACAGCGCGGGCAAGGCCATGGAGGGCCGCATCGTCGCCGAGATCTGCAGCGGCATGGACCGGATCGGGCGCAGGGGGGACACGGGCTCGGCCGACGGCGGGGGCACCGTGGACCACAACAAGGCCAACGTCGTCGTGCTGGCCGCCACCAACAGGCCCGACGGCATCGACCCCGTGGTGCGCCGCCGCTTCGGCGTCGAGGTCGACATCGGCATGCCCAACGAGCCGGCCCGGGAGAAGATCCTGCGGTCCATGACGCGCGACCTCGCCCTCGCCGACGACGTCGACTTCCCCGCCCTGGCCAAGCTCACGCCCGGCTACGTCGGCGCCGACCTCAAGCACGTCGTCTCGGCCGCCGTGTCCAAGTCGATCCGCGCCCGGACCGACAAGAGGGCAGAGGTGTACCTCGAGGGCGGGTCCGCGCCGCAGGACCTGCAGACGCCCGCGGACGAGGGGACCACGACGGCGACCACGACGGCGGGCAGGCGCGCCGTCCGGCTCATGAAGGCCTCGAGGGACGTCGACGTCGGGCCCGTGGGCATCACGCACGCCGACTTCACGTCGGCCGTGTCGACGGTGCAGCCGGCCGCCAAGCGGGAAGGGTTCAGCGCGGTGCCCAACACGACGTGGCAGCACGTGGGCGCGCTCACCGAGGTGCGCAAGAAGCTCGAGATGACCATCATCGGCCCCATCAAGTACCCGGAGCGGTTCGCGCGGGTGGGCATCAAGTCGGCCGCCGGAATCCTCCTGTGGGGACCCCCCGGTTGCGGAAAGACGCTCGTGGCCAAGGCCGTGGCCAACGAGTCCAAGGCCAACTTCATCTCCATCAAGGGGCCCGAGCTGCTCAACAAGTACGTGGGCGAGTCGGAGCGGGCGGTGCGGCAGCTCTTCGCGCGGGCCAAGAGCAGCGCGCCGTGCATCCTCTTCTTCGACGAGATGGACGCCCTCGTGCCCAAGCGCGACGACTCCCTCTCCGACGCCTCGTCCCGCGTCGTCAACGCCCTCCTCACCGAGCTCGACGGCGTCGGCGACCGCTCCGGCATCTACGTCGTCGGCGCCACCAACCGGCCCGACTGCATCGACCCGGCCATCCGCCGGCCCGGCCGCCTGGGCACCAGCATCTTCGTCGGCCTCCCCGCGCCCCACGAGAGGGTCGACATCCTGCGCACCATCTACTGGAACACCATCGCCACCACCAGGGAGGACAGGGGCGTCGTCGACGGCCGCCTCGGGGACATCGCCCTCGACGCGCGCTGCGGCGGCTTCTCGGGCGCCGACCTGGGCAGCCTCATGCAGGCCGCCGCCCAGGCGAGCCTCGAGAGGACGTACTACCACGGCGGGGGGGACATAAGCGAGGACACGGGCGTGGACCCGGAGGTCACGGTGGGTGACTGGGAGAAGGCGCTGGATGAGGTCAAGCCGAGTGTCAAGAACGACGGGAGGTATGATCCCAAGCAGTTCGAGAAGACGTTCTGAGCCCCTTTGTGGGTCTGGAACGGCATGCAATGGTCTTATCTATATATGTGCGTAATATTATCTTACAGTTTGGACACTACATGTTTGGGTGGGCTTTTCACTGCATCGTCTCCTGTCGCGTTCAAGATACCTCCAATGACTATCTTTGTTTATGTACTATGTAGTTGTTCGCCACTCGAGACCGCCACCATGTTGCCTCTTCACATTCTGTGTGACCACACACACACACACACACACACATCATGGGCTGCCTCAAGAATTCAACCTGCGAGGGTGGTTTGGGAATTATGTGGGTCCAGGTCATGATCACTTCTAGTTGGTAAACAGATTTCACGTGGTCAACGTCGTCACGGTGCATCGGTATGAAGAGGGGCCATTCTTGTTTTGTCGCTCGGGGAATCATTTGTCCAAATTTTCGAAGAGGAGAGTCATTATAGAAAGACGAGAGACACAACGACGCCGCGCCGCCAAAACTGGGTGCAAGCATCCTCTATGTCTATAATAGTACAGGCGTCTCTCCGCATGTCTTTCTTTTCCGTCTAAGTTGCCGTAATGCATAACACGCCGTCCGTATCAAAACACCACCGAAACCCTAGGTCACTTATTTCGTGGAGTCCTTGAGGTAGCTGTTGGGGGTGATTGTTAGCCTATCTGTATGTGTGGAAAGAGGGCCGAGCTCGGTCTGGGGGGTGGTGAGAAGGTTATCAAACGTACGTGATCAGGTCGTTCCTGTCCTTCTCCTTCTTCAGGCCACCGAAGGCCATCTTGGTACCGGGAATGTACTTCTTGGGGTTCTCAAGGTAGTCGAACTGTATTGTGGGGCGCGTTGGTCAGCCAAGAACTGTTCTGTCACCGGAAAGGTCGGGGGAACCGGTTAGTATGCCAATGACTTACCAGAGTAGACTCGTTCCAGTCAACACCCTTCTGCTTGTTGGCATCCGTGTAGGAGTAACCGTCAACCTGGCCAGACTTGCGGCCGAACAGACCGTGCAGAGCAGGTCCGATCTTGTTGCCGCCACCAGCCTCGACGGTGTGGCACTGAGCGCAACGGGTCTTGAAGAGGTTGGCACCCTTCTTGGAGTCACCTATGGGTTATTGTCAGTTAAGAACATGAGAGATGATTGTTGGATGAGTGTGGTATAGATTGGTGCCACCAGTAACCGATGACATGTCTCCGACAGCCTCCGAGTGCACATCTTTCCGCACTCTTTTCCCGCACAATAGGCTCTCCAAGGCTAATTAAAGCCTCGAGTAATGGCCAGGACCTATTCATGGCCTTGTGTGAGGGCAGAGTGTGGTTGCGCGGGAGATGCGACTCGGGAAAATGCCGCAGGATGTCACGGGTCACGGTCCCCTCGAGACCCGGTTGCAGGCGCCGTGGAAGCCGTTTGACGACTACGTTTTGAAAGTCGCAGGACTCCAGTAGTGTCTTGAACAACGGGCACGGTCGAAAGCATCGTCGTCTCGAGAGTCAATGGCAAGAGGAATGTGGTATGTGATCTGCGTGTGCGATCTGCAGTGTGTGAGAGAAAGGCGGAAGGTTCTCGACGTACCGTCCTTGAAAGGCATCTTGTCGGTTGTGAGGTTTAGAAGATGATGTGGGAGTGTAGTGAAGTTGGGTTGTTAAGAGATCTAGTAAAAGACTCTTGTGTTTCTTTCTTAGGCAATAGACTTGTAGTAAGGTGTAGGCGAAGGATGTAAGGAAGGAAGAAGGAAAAAATTAAAAAAGGCGCGAAGCAAGCTGGCAAGCCGAAGTCTCGTCCCTAATAATAAAAATGACCTCCCCCCCAAAGTAAGCTCTCAGCTTTGCTAGGAACCGGGAAACCATGGCTAGCGTGGCTCGAGCTGTGGCGCAAATCCACAAAATTGGACCTGTCAGGGGCCAAGACAGCCAATCATGCACCAACCGATTGTCATTCAAGCGAATTTTGCAGTGACGGTGACGACACGAGAATTAGGCGGAAGGGGAAAATCCGGAGAAAGGCTAACATTTCTGCCATTTCAGTGCATTTTGTTAGCTGGCAGAACTTGGATCATCACGATCAGTGATCAACGTCTCCATCCAGCCATCCCGGTTACGCTACTGTATTACCAGAACAGACCCGCCTTTTTCTTCTTGTCCTCTTTCAAACCTCAAGTCCATCCACTCGTTCCGGCCTTCAAAGTCCCGCTGGTCCGTTCATTCGCAAGACAGCTGCTTAATAGCTACCGGTACTTACTAGTCTACTGTGGTAACTGACTGATTCAACACGCGCCTACGTCAGAGCCTTCCTAAGTCAACCCATCTATCTCATATGTACCTACATACAATAGGTATCCATTACCATTGGAACAAGTGACTAGGGTAATTTCTATCAGTCACTCAGTCAGTCACTCAATCAATGGCGTCCCCTTACTCCGCCATCCCAAGATTCCTGCTCCCGCAGTCCGGGCGGATCTGGCAACGGGCGAACCTCGGCAACAAGCTCCGAAGCTGCCCTGACCTCCCCGTCGTCCGATACGCATCCGGCATCACCAAAGATGCCAAGGGCAAACCCATCGTCCTGGAGAAGCCCGAGAAGTTCAACCCCCCTTCCCACGGCGCCCGCCTACCAAACAAGAACCGGCCCCAGCAGTTCCAGCACTATGGCGGCTCGCTATCGGCCGACGACCTCGCCGCCCAGAGGAAGAAGGAGTACCCAGGCCTGCCCGCCCCCGAGGGCACGTTCGGCCACTGGTTCTGGCATAGCAGGGCACTTCACCTGTCCATCACCATGGTCAGTCTTACCTGTTACACGGAACATCAACATGCCGGGAGGGGGCAGGGCCAAACATGAAAGACCACGTCAGTGAAACTAACCCAATACCTCGTCGCGCCCCACAGGGAACACTCGCCGGCCTAGCCTTCTTCACCATCGCGGAGAACTTCAAGCGCACCACCCCCTTCGCCGACATGCTCCCCTCGAGCTCCGACTACCGGGAACAGCCCCTCGAGTCCATGCGCACCCTGTACGAGGTCTGGCAGCTCACCCAGCTCCACAACTCGGCCATCGTGGCCGGCCAGCGCAAGAAGAGCATCGACGACGTGGCCAAGCGCGCCGAGTACCGCAAGGCCCACGGGATAGAGCAGGACGGCGGCCTGGGCAGCTGGTCCGTCAAAGGTAACGCGCAGGTGCTGCAGACTGAACCCGGCAAGAGGGAGAAGTGGTTTGGAATCTTCTAATGGCATATATGTGTATGTGTATGTGTATGTGTATGTGTATGAGGCTGGATACTTGGTATTCGGCTATGGTTATGGGTGTGACCTTTCTTTAGAGGCTCACGGATGCTGTTAGGCATCCCTTACGGGCGGCCCGGATTTGGACTCATGATAAATCCAGTGTGGCCTGTAAACATGCTGTGTGCGGAGGCGCATTGTTTATGCTGCTCATTCCGCCACGCGGAGCCGACGCAGGTCCACAACTCATACTAGGTAAAACATCTCGTCTCTGCCCTTTCATGGGGGGGTATCTCATCCCAGCTCCACAGCCTTGAGTCCATCCAAGACCTCGTCCGCAACGCCGCCCTTTTCCAATGCCTTTGCGATGATGGCACCCAGGACAGCCATCTTGGCTCCTCCTCGCGGCGCCTTCCACACTCCATCCACAGCCTCCGTCTCCTGGATCTGGGCCTCAGGCCTCTGGCTCGCCTGGCCGGTCGCTGCGCTGCTGGCAACGTCGTTCGACCTTGGGACACCAGGGGGTGTCAGCCGCGAGGGCGGGTCTATCGTCCGTATCGACAGCAGGCGCAGGCCCTGCTTCTTCTTCTCCCCTGACTCGTCGACCGCCATCTCACTTCCGCTGCTGCTTGAACCCGCCGCGTCGGCCACCGATATGGCCAGCGCGCAGTCCGCCACCGCGAGCTCCTCCTTTGCCGGGTCGAATATGATGTTGTTGCCCACGGCCATGACGAGCAGCGTGACCGGCGGCCTCCCGCCGAGGGCGCCCTCCTTCTGCTGCGGGTATAAGTAGGTCGATGAGTCCCAGTCGTCGTCGAACAGGGGGTCCTCGTCGCCTTCGGACTTGAGTCGGGGTACGCGGGTTGCCAGGAGCGCGAGGTGGGTTGTTAGGGAGAGGAGGGGCAGGGGGTAGGAGAGCGGTGGTGATATGAGGAGGATCTGTTGTGTATATATCTTGTCAGCAAAAAAGAAAAAAAAGAAGAAGAAAATAAACACAGTCGCAATAGCTCATAGTCAAGCGAAATATAAAGAAATACTCACGTCGAGGTATAGCTTCCAGTGGAATCGCCGGTTGATCCACAACCTCTTGACAAACTCCCCATCCGCCAGAAGCGCCTCGTTCAGCATCTCAGCCAGGTAGATCGTGTTCGCGTCGTCGTCCCTCGTGCCCGGTATCTCCACGGCGATCTCGACCCATCCCGGCTCTCCCTGCACATCGCCTCTCCTGCCGCCTTTATCCTCGGAATCCTCAACATCATCATCGTCACCGCCAGCACCACCAGCCTCAATAAGCTCCGTCTCGAGCAGCGTGTTCCCGGCGCCGTACCGCGCCCTAGTCTTCTCGATCTCCGCCTTGACCCCCACGATGGCCTCGGTGCCGTCGGCGAAGCAGATGCGCGCGCTGCCGTTGGTCCCCGGGAGTATGCCCGTCTCGGCGCTGAGCGGGCGGAACTGCGTCGCCGCGCGGCCGTCCGGCCTCAGGGGCGGGGTCAGCGAGAGGGACCCGTGGAGGTAGGCGAGCTCGGCCGGGGAGAGGAGGACGTGTTGTGTCGACGCCATGGTGTGTGTGTGTGTTTCCTGGCGGCTCTCCTTTCCGTGACTTTTTGAACCAAGGTCCGTAGAGAAGAGGGGCGTGGTGGAGGGTGGGTTGTCCTTGTGTGGTTGTCGGGACTGCCTGCGTTGTGGAGGACACTGGCGCGGCTTTGGAGATGATGTCGGCGCGTTTTCACAAGGCCCTTCGATGAAGGTTGAGAGAGTGTGAGAGAGCTTTCGGTTTGAAATTTTGGCGGCAGGCAAAGTCGATTGTCTGCGCCTGCCGGTGACGAAAGCTATCGGGCACGGGCTGTCCCTTGACGCTAAACCTAGTTGAGCTTAGCATTATTTACCACTATTTATCACATCAATCGAAGTTGCTGATGAAGGCTAGAGAACTGCCTGACCACGACTTTTATTCTAGCATTATTGCCTGTGTTCCTTTGATCTATATCCCGTGATTGTTTATGAGTACCGTCATGTCTCGTCATGTCCACTTCACGGCGTTCACAAAATCGTCTCCGACCTCTGGCAGAGCTCTGCTAATATCTGAATCGCTCGCTCGACCGAACACGGTATAATCTCAGATTCTCAACATGCATGTAGTATTCAACGACTCGTTCCGGTATTTGCTATCTTATGACCTCACAAGGGCGACTCCAGTCTTTCTGCCCGAGTCAAGTGTCCGTTACGGTCTGGCGAGCGGAAACCCCCATCCGTGTCCTCTATCGCTCTGGCCATTTCCTCATGTATGTATGTATGTATGCCTTCATCCGGCCTCCGCATCCACTGGGCTGGCTCTCCCCCCCC
>LKEA01000015.1:498123-524528 GCA_003795315.1 Cytospora schulzeri | reverse complement strand
CTAACCCCTCGACTTCCGTCTGAAATCAAGACAGACCTGCGGGATCAGATCGGGTCCCATGGCGGCCGCCAGTTCTGCGATACGTGACTTCAGGGACCCAACGTCCCGTATGCTGCTGCGGTCCCAGATGTTGGCCTCGCCGGTGTAGAAGTGCTCGTTGGTGTTGTCCGACACGACGCGGATATGGTCGAGGTCGATATTCTCCAGGTCCGTAATGGACTTGATCCCCGGCATGTCGCTGTGGAAGATGGAGATGTCGTCTTCTTCGTACTCATCGTCTTCGCCGGGTGAGTCCATCTCGCTGTCAGTGGCCTCTTGCTTACTTTCCCCAATGTCTCCCTCCTCATTGGCACTCTCCTTGTCGCTGCTACTACCGGGCGGTTTGCCTTCCACACGACCTTGCCGCTCTTTGGACAGGCTGACGTAGTGCTTCTTATCAAAGATAGCTAGAGCCTCATCGTCCAGAAGATCCCAGGTCAAGGCCTCGGGGTCCAGTACGTACTGCGGATGATAGTCGATCTTGTAGCGCATCTTGGGACAACTGTGAATGTAGTACCCGGCCCACCAGTACCGATAGCCGCCTTCCATGGCCAGGGAGATCTCCCTCAGCGCACCCAGCTTGCCCGGCTGATGCTTATGTATGGACTCATGATACATGAAGTAGACTGCACTCACGGCTTCGGGTAGCAGGTCTAGGACTCCGACCGCAACCAACTTGCCGTCGAGGCGGTAGCACTGGTGGAAGGAGCCGACCTGTCGCTGCTTTTCACCAGGTCCACCGTACATGCCCCTCCTGACGGGTGAGTTGCAGAGGAATCTCTTGAACCCCTTCTTGCTGATACCGGACGGAGCCTCCCCATGCACGACCCTCTGATAGTTTTCGAAAACGGAAAACTTCTCCTCTGTGAAGTCGTCCGGCTCCAGCGTCACTTGAAACTGATGCGCAGGTTGAGGAGGTTGCTTCAGCTTCTCAGCCTCAGCCTCGTGGATCCTCTCTACGAGATCAAACTGGCTATCTCTCAAGCGCGCCTGCTCTCGCGTCAGGGGAAAGCGCCTGGCTGCCTCTTTCGCATACTCATCGCCAATGACGAACCGGTTGAACCGGTTGACAGCTTGGCGCTGATCCCTGGTGGACTTGAATTGGGTCGAGTCCAGGCGAAGAGTGTAATGTGGGCAGCATGCACTTTTCTGGTTCGGCCTGTACAGTAGTGTTCCAGAGCGTCTCCAGCACCGAGTTATGAGCGCTTGGTAGAACTCGGGGCTGAGAGAGTAGCCAGAGGCATAATAGGAGTATCCTGTACGCAGAAATTGAATCAGAAACGGACTTCAGCTGCAATATATTGCCGCCAGTGCAGGGATGCTATCAAGAGGAATGTCGACCCCAATTGAATAGCATCCTATGGGATACCTTCCTCTTGACGGTCGTTTGTAGGACATTGTCTCGGGATAGTATCCCATGGGATGATTTCTCCTGGGTAGTGACGATCATCCTCTGTTTCGACAGCATACTCGGCACCGGGGTCTTCATTGTGTCGCAGACATGACAATGGTGTGTGCGATGCTTCACTTGAGTGCATAGCACAGATGGGGTTGGGGACCATGGAGATATTCACGTTTAATATTTGACTGATTTGACTGACCGCTGCGAGTCTTTCGGCAGTATCCGCAGTCTGAAGAGTTGCTGTAACCTGTATTTTTACAGATAATTGTTAGTTGATTCGAACGGAGCAAGACCCATTGCAAGTTGTGATGTAACAAGAATGATGACCAGATCTACAGCATCACAGGAACCCAGGCAGCTCATGTCACCCCAGTGCAATATCGAGAATTGATGACCCTTCAGGGATGTGTGTGTGTGTGAAATGCGAGAACGACAACGGAAAAGGAATATCCATGCGTCCAGGGGTCATGTCAGCGATGTAACTCAGAAACAGGACTAGGAAAGCCTGAATCCTAGAACAACGTCATATGTCAAAAAGACAGTGCAGTACCAGCTTGATACTCGGGCTGTGAGAGACGGGATGAGGTGAGGTGAGGTGGAATGAGATGCTGTGCAGCAGGACAGCAGTAGGATGTAAACCTTGTCATTGTTTTTTGGACAAGCAACAAGCCAACGGCATGGCATAGATGCACCACGAGACCGGATGGTTGGGTGAGACGCAGTGGGCTTTGAACGTATAAAGTACAGAAGACTCACCTATAGGAGCAATGTAGGACAATGCATCTTCAGGGGTCTGCAGATCTGTGTTCGCCATGGCCGCCCTAACGGTCGCCTGCAGTTCGGCTCAACGGACGGATTGACAGTTTTGACAGGTGGGGGGGCCAGCCAGCGTTTTTTGTTTCTGGCTGGGTTGACTAAGTAGGGAAGATAGGCCTGGTTGTCGTTTGGAATGAGGACACGCGATGATGGCTCTCTGGTCGGGTCCGGGGAAAGGGGCTGATAGGGCGGGACAATTCAAGCTGAGCAGCCCCGGTCGGAGACGATGCCCGAACGGTGGACGTCGAGCGGGGAATTGGCGGATGGAACCTTTCGGGTGCGATGGTCAGTCTCACCTGCGGTTGGTTTCCTTCGCAACCGTGAGCTTCTCTCCTTCCCAGACAGTGTGGTAATGAGAGGAAGGCTAACGTGGATGAGTGCCAAGTATGTGCGTGTGTGTGTGTGTGTGTGCGTGTGCGCGTGGGTGTGTGGGTCGGTGGGTGCTGTAGTTGTGGGAATATTCCCCTGCGGGCTCTCTCGCACGATGATAGATGATGGTAGTAGATGATGATTGTGGTAATGTTGTATGTGTCGTTGACGTTGGTGGTCGATATCGGGCCAGACCTTGGGAAGTTGACCTCAGGTCAGTCGGTTCGGAACACGTTTGTGATATGATAGGCCGACCGCAAACGGTTGATAGGGAGGGTACCTACTGTAGGTAAGGCTGGGGGTTAGGGGAAACGGTTTGGGGGGGGGGTATGGAATACTACAGTACACTCACAGTACAGACGTACCAAGGTAGCCCTTCGTCCCCCTGAACACACCCAAGGTGAATTTAATGAACAATAAAATTACAACCCCTCTAATCAGGAAGATACTACTAGTTCATTGCGAAACGGGGGATGTAGAATAAGGAATTATTCCACCGGAATTCTACGTAAACAGAAGATGAGGGTACCGACGTGGGTATGTCCAAATTATATTGGAGACTGTCTCAACCGGCAAGGTGCATCATCAGATTAATATCAAGACGAACCTCGTCCATACTACCGGACTGGTGTGGTCACTGGCCGTCACTTGTAGCCGTCCGCACGGCCATGTAATTCCAAGATCAAGTGTTCCTTTCTCCGTTACAATGCATGTTCTAGAGGCTCGTGACCCTGCTTCTTTGCATGGCCCATCCTGCCGTCCTATGCAGCCCACGACGCTATCGAGGGAAAACCTACCCTTGTTTGCATGTAACATACGGGTCCATATATTGCCAGGAATTCACGATGCATCACATCTCCCTATCGCCGCTCTCTGCTACCGGTTCATCCGCACTTGTGACTGAAGAGCAAGAAGCTGACATCCCTTCCAAGAGCAATCGCGACTGACACTCAAGTGTCTTCTTGCGCTGTCATGAGCCGAGGCATTTTCGTGACATCTTGGCATGATGGTCCGCCGCATAGATGATAAGTGCGAGGCATATTATATCATACGAGACCCTTGCCTATGCGACCAGACCCGCGGATTGGGCACACCGCCTTGTTGCAGCAGACCACTCCGTACGCGGGGAGGGGGCTTCGTCCATTGCCAGTTCTATCAAGTTGCAATACATAAACTTTGCATGTTGTTAGGCGAGAGGACTGGTTCAATGAACAAACAGCTGGCGAAATAGTGATCCGATGAAATCGACCGTGATGTGAGGCTCAACCACGAGGTTACCTTTACCGTTACAATTACGGAGTGCCATGCATGTAGTCGGTACCCAGGCATCGAAATACTTGCTCAGGTATCTGATAGTACTAGGTACAGGTCAAGATGAAACGGTAACCGACAACCTTGGAAGGCAAAAGGAGAAACTCTCCCATCAAGCGGCCTGTGTTATAATTAGGACAATGGCGTGAGTTACATCGAGATATCAGCAGCTTGTCCTGCAGGCTCGGGAAAAGTATTGGATACCATACATACTACACAGTAAAGTACCTACATGCCAAGGATAGGCTTCTTGGGATGCAACACCAGGCTGGACATGCATTGTCCAACAGCATTAAAGGGCTCTACTACTGTGTTAAACATGTCTTGGTGTATGTATGCCCTGATTGCCAGATGATTTGCCAATATTGTTGCCCACCATTCTTTCCCAAGTGTCTGGTTCTGTCTTATCCCGAAGCCGCCCATGTTCGCGTTCCAAGCAAGCGGAAACGGGGACTAGGCGTCAAGCGTCATAACCGATCGTGCCGACGTTTGACTCTAACAAAAGATACTTCATACTTCCAAGGCTGCTGCTACCTGGCATGTCAATGTCAGTCGAGAAGCATCCATAGCATGAGATCCCTCAGCCTCGAAACCATTCGACTGTCCTGTCCGACAATTAGGTCATCTGGGTTCAGTTCAGTTCCATTCATCCCATATTAAGGTAACAATTCGCCGGCAGGGTCTCAATGTAACGTGATCTGTACTTGGTACATCCGTGGAACTGAACATGCCTTGCGCCGGCAGGGAAAGCGCATGGGAAACTGGGGCAGTACACAGATACGTAGGTAGTACCGGTACAGCAAAGTACCGCGACTTGACAAGTACCTTCCGTTTGGCAAGGCGGACATACCGTATATAAGGCCAACCCGACTTTTTTTTTCTGCCTCTGCCCCTCTCTATCTTGCAATGGCACGAGACAACTTACTGCTCTTCCGGCGCTCTACGCCAGCAGAGCTCTGCTCCTTGCCCAATTCCAAGCCAGAGTGTCCCGACACACAATCTCATGACCCAAACCCAAGTTGATCTTATTTCCCGCCGAGATCCCAGTCACTGTACGCCCTTAAACATATCCCACACCCCCCCCCTGACCGTCACGGGCGCCACCTACGCCCATACCTTAACCTCAACTCGGACCTCACCGGCGACCAACGACTCGACACGACGCCCGTCGGGAGCTGAACCAATTCGGGCTCAATTTGCAACCGCTACCTATTTTTTCCAGCCTTCCCTGTGCACCTTGACTGCCTCAACTGCCTTGCGCCTGCCATAAGGACCCTGCGCGCCCGTCCTTTGCGCGAAAGCTGCTCCGTCAATGTAGCACGGCTGGACGTATTCTACTCTGCACCCACAACACACCATCGCCTGTTTGCGATCCACCCAGGGAGACAATCGCCAAGACTCGCATTCAGTGCGTCAATATTAGCCGCCCCCTCTGGACTTTTACAAGAAGCTACAACGGTCTGGCTTTCACACCCGTCACCCACCGTGTCGACACTTGGGCGCACCTGTCGGCCCCCATACCAGGATCACCACAGCCTTGACCTTGAGCCAGTGACAGACAGGCCCTTCCCGAATCCCTCCTCACGCTCTTAGCCTCACCTATCTGTGTGCTACCTGAGCCGACCTCGAAACCATCCGAATCACCAGCGTCTTCGATTCACAAACTCGACCATGCTGCTCAAAAACAATTGAAAGACGCCAGGTCTTTTGAGATTCACCTCGAATCGCAACCCCATATAAACCTGGGTTATTCGAGTCTTCCGCTATCATATCCAGTCTCTCCCTTTGGACGACCACACTCTTTCAAACAAAACACCTCGCGACAGCAGAAGCCTGCCGATCGTACAAATACTTCTCCGCCAATACATCACTGCGCTTCGTCAACATGTCTGGAGGCGACTCGAACGGTCGATCCATGGAGTCCAGGACTGGAAGAGCCAAGCAACGTGAGTTATGCAATCCCTCCATGACATGCTGAAGCCTCTCCGCTCCCCTCCGGCGGACTGACCAATCCATCTGCTATAGGATACAACTCTAAGGGCGAACGTCTGGTTGCTGGGGTCGTTCCATTGACCAAGGACAAGAGATATGTCATGATGATACAATCATCAAAGAGGAAGGGATGGGTTCTACCAAAAGGCGGCTGGGAGACAGATGAGGAGTGCACACAGGCTGCCGAGCGTGAAGCTTGGGAAGAGGCCGGGATTCTGATTCGCATCGACTACGACTTGGGCGATATCATCGAGATGAGACCTCTCAAGCACGGCACCAAAACCAAATCTGTCTATCGCTTCTATGAGGCCGAGGTCGTTAAGGAGGAGCGAGACTGGCCAGAAGCCGATAAGCGAGAGCGCAAGTGGATGACCTACGCCGAGGCAAAGGAGGCCCTCAAGGATCGACCCGAGCTGCGCGAAGCTCTTGACCGGTCGAACATGAAGCGATAGCCTCACCGATCCGTCGGTGGCCTTTACACAACATATGCGGCTTATTTGCAGCATCAACACCTTTGTCTTCACGGACCCAGCATTGACTGGCTATACCATTGGCATTCTCCCCTCCTAATCTTCTCTTGAAAGTTCCTAGGCTTATATGTTTCTGGGTTCTTGTCCCTGCGAGTCTCTTTGACTCAGTCTGATATAACCCCCAATATGGATGGTCCAAGGGGAAAAACAAAGCAGGACTGTTCGATTTGTGTTTTTGGCATACGCAAGAAGCTTAGGGTTTGACTTACCCTGGTTTGTGCTTCTATTCGCGTTGTCCTCATGGCGCACAGGAGTGGACAGGCTCGCCAAGGTCACAAGAGCAACATGGAGTTCACGGTTGGACTAATAGACGGGATATCAAAAAGGAGATAGAGAGGTCGTGTACAAAAAAAAAGGGAGGGGGAGGGATTGGCGTTGAAGAGGTAGTGTTCCTCGAATGCATCCATCTGCATGCAATTTTACACGACAGCGCCTTTTTGGTTTGAGTTGAGCAGTGATGCAAAGCCAACTACACATATGGCTTGAGCGCCTGGATACTCAAAAGATGGTGGGTCTATGGTGGACAAGGTCGACAATGACAGTCCCAGCCACTGGGTACGCACTTCCTGGATATGGGTGATCCCACTGTCCAGCGTGCGTACTGCTGAAAGCAGAAGCTGGCACTCCTACCTAGCCTATCCACACTACTGGTATTGGATGAGACTATGATACTTGAGAAGGAAGGAAGGCAGGTCACAAAGACATATGTGGACCACTAAATCCAAAGACACGGCGGCATAGCCCGCAGCTGGACATGAATTGAGAGAAGCCTTACCAGCAATCCAGGCACAATTTTACATACACACAGCTGATTGATGCATGCATTGTGATTCAACTGTGGGTATGGCTTGCTTCTATCATCTAGCCACGACCGTAAGTATCTGCTTTATGCTGGCTAAGCAGCTATTGTGAGGATGAATGTCCGCCCAATGATTACATCCTCGGCCTTTAGTCCCAGACGTATCCCGTTTGGGTGGGACGGTTTTGTAGCAAATTTCCATCGCACGTTATAGGTCTCTGTTTCACGGATTCCACAAGAGAAGTCAGACAGACATACCAAGTAGAAGGACCAGAACCTAGGACATCAAATATAGCATATTGTAGTAGGCCATGATACCCAAGAAGCACCCATAATCTCAAGATATACAATTTTTCGCTGCCCTGTCCTTCCAACCAGGCCTCATCGCCCATATATCCAAGCACCACCACAGGGGACACACAGTTAAGCCACATACATATCTGCAACACGCTTGAGGGGGGGGGGGCGCCCTTTCCCCCTTCCATGACAATCAACCATCGCTTCAACGCAGGAGCTCGTCCACGACGACGGACTGCTCCATAGTAGAGTTCAGACCGCCCATTGTGTCTGCAGCGTGCATCCTATGAACGGCAGCACGATACTAGTAATGAAAAGGCTATGTTAGCGGGCAAAATCACCATACCCCCTGACTAACGGGAAAAAGCAAGGGGGGTGGGGGAAACTCACCTGGAAAACAAGATTCAGAAGCAACGACACCATCAGCGCAAAGGCAACCACCAGGGGCCCGACCATGTTGTCGAAATCCCGCCCGCTCCGGTCCACAATCATCTGCCGCCTCTGCCTGTGCATGAGCCACCCCCAGCCGCCGGTGAAGGCCGCGATGGCGATGTAGACGATGCCCATGGCCAGGGCTATCGTGTTGCTCCCGGCGGCCGTGTACAGGGCCACGGCGAGGCCGCCCAGGAGGACGCAGATGTGCTGCCACTTCATGAAGGTCCGCTCGTTGGCCAGCCACACCTTGGGCTCGATCTTGAGCGGGCCCGCGTTCTTGATCCACGTCTCGGGCTCCACCACGCCCTCGGGGAGCTGGACGTTCTCCTTCTTCCGCAGGCGGGCGTAGCGGGTGAGGATGGAGAAGTTGGGCATGATGGTGCCGTAGCTGCGCTGCCGCCGGTCCTGCTCCTCTTGCTGCTGTTGCTGCTCCTCCGCAGACTCGCCGTTCTCATGAGGCGTGCCGGCGGGTCCAGCGACCGCCGTAGAGGCCGACGACACCTTGACACCTGCATTCTCCGACGCCATCCTCTCTGACAGGTATGATTTGCTTACAGGCGAGCTCTTGGATGGCTGGAAGGAGCGAGGCTTGTTACCGAGGAGACTGCCCACGACCTGCTCGTCTGCGGCGCGCCTGGCCTTCTTCTGTTCCTCCTCTTCGAAGGCGGCCTGAGGATCCTTGCGGATGTCCTTGTCCAGGTCGCTGAGCCAGAATGGCAGGGCGTTGACGTAGTCATCAAAGAGGGCTGCGACACCATGGACGAACTTGGAAAATCGATTAGCCGGATAGACCAGATGCGAGGACATCAGGTCCTCAATCCATTCCGGCCTCTTGCGCCGACCATCCTCCTTCAGCTTGATCTCCAACAGGGCATAGGGGAACCTAGAGACCTCGCTCTGGTTGATATCCTTGAAAGGATATCCTATATTCCTGTTGTCGATGTCGAGCCGGTGCCACTCGTTGGGGTCACGGCAGGGCCGTCTTGAGTCCAAAGTATCCTCGCGAACGAAGGCCAAGTCCGTATCGATTGCGATGCGGACCCGGTCATCGGCGGGCTTCTGGAATGCCGTGCGCTTGTAGTTCGCCCGGATCACTGGCTGCAGCTTGCGCTCCTTGATGAACTCCTGGATGCCCTCGACTGTGGCCTTGAAAGTGGCAACCTCTTCCTCGCTATGGCCTTGCCTCTCCATTTTCGAAATGGTCTTTTCCATCTTGTATTCGCCATCAATGAAAGCCTTGACGTATTTGCCCTTGATGGTGAACTTGCGCTCCTCGCTGCTGCCGCCCTCGTGAATAATCTTCTGGTCGAGGAAGAGCTCAGGCGTTGCGCTCAGCGAGCCGTACCAGCGCAATCGGAGAGAAGACGCCTCCGCCTCCCGTCCTACCTTCCTCTTGTACAGGTCAAACTTGGAGTTGTCAAAGTAGAGGGAAGTCAGGCTCGGATCTTCATGGCCGTCTGCCTCCTTGGAAGAGACCTCGCTGTAGACGAGGTTGGGCAGACGGCGCAAGATGAAGGTCTTGACCTCAAGGAGGTTGTCGGGATGTACCCAAACTGAATCGCAGTGGTTAGCAAATGAATCGCAGGCAGACGAGAAGTCTGTATATCCACTTACACTTGTGTGCTGAATATGTCTCTCCGTTCCGAGTCTCCTGCACGCCGCCCTGCAGCTCTGCCAGGACCCCATCGCTGACGCCCTCTTCCAATTGCTGTTTGACAGTAAAGTACGCCAGCGAGAGCCTATGGATCAGCGGCGTATACGCATGCTCCGAGTTGAATGGTCGATCCGATAATTGCTTCATCATTAACGGCCGAATCTTGTACCGCAAACCCCTCTTCCGGTCGTGCTTCTTCACAATCTTCAAGAACCCGGTGTAATTGAAGTTGCTGTACCTCTTCAGCTCGTTGACCTCGTTTGTGATAGCATCCAACTCCGTCTCAAGCCCCTTCAGCTGCTGGGTAGTGGCATCGCTCCGGGGCTGGCCATTCTCGGAGGAAGGCAGCTCCTTGAGCTTCTCAAAGGCGGCGTCGACGCGGTCCTTCAGCTCCTTGAACTTGGCCTCGTGGAAGCTGGCGACCTTCTCCAGCTGTACGTTGAAGATCTCGTCGGAGAACTTGGTCTCGTCGTCGTCGGTCCACGACTCGTCATCGTAATCGGGGTCGTTCTCGCGGAGCAGGCTCTTCAGCTTAGAGTAGTCGAGGTAGTTGTCCTTCCACGGGTCGTAGACGGAGGTCTGTAGGGTCTTGCCGAAACGCATCCTGACAGTCTGCTCTGCTCCTTGCGGAGGAGTCTGGGGAGAGTCCGTGAAGGTGCACTATGGCCTGCGGTTCGGTGCGGTGCGGTGACGCAAGGCGGGTAGCAGAGAAGCAGGATATGATGATGCCTAGGTGCTAATATCTTGAGGCTTTGCGTGAATTACAAGATACCCAAATCGACGCAAGAGGAAGAAAGAGGGAGAAGAGAAAAAAAAAACACACCACAGGCACTGAAATATATGAAGGGCTGGATTGGAGGGTGTTGCAGGAATCAGGATGAATGATGAGGTCGCATTGCATTGGAGTTAGCTAAGAGCTTCCGCAGGCGCTCGCCTGCCCCTCATTGCCCACTGCCCACTGTCTCTCTGCTGACTGCCCGCCGTACCGCCACCGTTCAAGTGCTCCTCCTCCTCCACCATCCACAGCGGTCTTTCAGGCTTTCTTAGTGTACAGAGAATAGCGTCTGGGCGTTCAGATCATCGCCCCACGTCAGCCATGAAAAGGCAACACCAGATGCAATTTAAGTTTTTTAGTCTTTGCTGCTCAATTGGAGCGCAATTGACCTATCATATCATAAGGCTGGCTTACCACGTGCGTAACGATAGCAGCCGTTCAACGTCGCATGCCCATCTTGTCTCACTGTTGCTATGTTCCTTAGGAGTTATACAGCAGGTCAAATAGCTGGATAGCATCATTGGAAGCGTGATTGTAAGCGTACTGCAGGTTATATAGCAGAAATACAGCTACATTCAGTTATATGGCCTGGTTTGTGATAGGGCTCCTCATCCCGACATGACCTACTCAGTAGGTACTTTACATGGATATAACGATTAATGTACGTTCACGAAGTATACACCATATACTTCTGCACCCGCCGACTTACTTATCTATAATCCACGCTCTACGCTTACAACCACCTTATACTAAGTATGCACGGTAAACATGCATCACCAGTAAACTCAAAAAAGAAGCACAAGCAACCGGCACACAGTAACACCGGCTCGGGTAAGACAGTCCTGCCGCATGCCAGCTTCGTGTAAGCCATCAATATTGGCAGCATGTCCTTGACTTGACATTGAAGTGTATTCACGGGTATATAAGAAGAATACGTCGAAGGCATCCGCTGGCACCACACTGGCACCAATCGATTCTTCTGCACGCAAGTTTTGGGGATACTGCCAAGGATCCTGATAGCAGCTGCAGACATGTCAACTGGTGTGTATAGTGCTTTGGTTCTACTATTCGCCGGCTGCCTGCTTCTATCCCCCGCCGCAACGTTGCCAGTGGCAGGCTAAAGATTCTGCCTTTCAGTGTGGCAGTATCATTACTTCGAGGTGAGGACACGAAGCAAGGTACGAAACAGCTGATTGAGAACCTCCCCGGCCGCGCTATAGGCCTGGGAGTGTATACTTTCGAGCATTGGATAGGGTGTCAATGAAGCCGTTGTAAGTGGTAATGTATAGTAACAACCCAGAACCTACAATCTACAACCTACAAGGTGTAATAGAATTCGGTCAAGAGAACCGATATATAGACTCAGACATAGAGTAAGTATCCTACACTAGAACAGTGTATACTCATATAACTTTCATGTCAAATCAGAACTATGAGATACATATTCAGTACACGGGACAACTCAAACGAAAGACAGCAGCTATTTTCACGTCTAGAAACCACCCATAGGAACCATCTTCAAGGAAAATTCTTTTGTGCCGCTGCGCCCGCTCGTGGTATCAAAAACGAAAGAGACGAAGAGGAGATTATGCGTGTCCATCCCCCTTAGACGAACGAAATGCTTGCTCCTGTCTGAACTGGTATCCCCTTTTGCTTCATCACTCCTGTCACTTCATTTGCTCCTTCTTTTTTGGCTTTTTTTTGTACCCCCCAGATATGCGTCCATAGATGTTCAGTAATGAATGGAATAATACACAGAAAGGCCAATCATACATCCACGAAGGAAACGAGTCATTATGTCTATCTTAGGCGGCAACGGCCTGAACCTTGCCCAAAATCTCCTTCGCCGACCGCTTCACAATACCACCCGTGACGGGCAGGTTGGTGCAGTGCTCCAGGTAGAGATCAACCTCACGAGCTGCCTGGCGACCCTCGTTGATACCCCTGGTGAACATGTTAGCTTTAGAATCAATACCTGGAGGTATGATGAGAGAATAAACTTACCAGACAATGAGAGACTGGCCACGTCGGCAGTCACCAGCCGCAAACACACCAGGAACGTTCGTGTGGTACTTGCCCACCGGCGTCTTGACATTCGTCCGGCCGTCCTTCTCGATCTCGTCACCAATAGCACGCTGCTCAGGGCCCAAGAAACCCATAGCCAGCAACACCAAGTCAGCGGGGAAAAACTCCTCGCTGCCCTCGACGTCCTTGAGGACCCAGTTTCCGGCCTCACCCTTGGTCCACTCCACACGCACTGTCTCAATGCCCTTGACGTTTCCGTTGTCATCGGACACGAACTTGGACGACTTGATGCAGTATTCACGCGGGTCCTTGCCGGTGTGCTGACGCACCTCGCTGTGACCATAGTCGACACGGTAGATGCGAGGCCACTGTGGCCAGGGGTTGTCACGAGCACGAGCCTCAGGAGGCTGGGGTAGGAGCTCGAAGTTGACGACCGACTTGGCGCCGTGGCGGACAGACGTACCGATGCAGTCGTTGCCCGTGTCACCACCACCAATGACGACGACGTGCTTGCCCTTGGCTGAGAGGTAGCCACCATCCGCCAGCTCGGAGTCGAGCAGAGACTTGGTGTTCTTGTGCAAGAACTCCATGGCGTAGTGGATACCGTTGAGGTTGCGGCCCTCAATGGGCAGGTCTCGCGCAACAGTCGCGCCGGTGGCAAGGACGACAGCGTCGTTCTGGTCCCGCAGCTCGTTGACTGTGATGTCGTCGCCGACACTTACGCCAGTCTTGAATTGAATGCCCTCAGCAGCCATGAAGTCGGTTCTGCGCTTGACAATGCGCTTGTCGAGCTTCATGTTGGGGATACCGTACATCAGCAAGCCACCGAGACGATCGGCACGCTCGTACAGTGTGACCAAGTGTCCAGCCCGGTTGAGTTGATCGGCAGCGGCAAGTCCGGCAGGACCAGAACCAATGATGGCGATCTTCTTGCCAGTACGGACCTGAGGAGGACGAGGAACCATCCATCCCATCTCGAAACCACGGTCAATGATGGCACACTCGATCGACTTGATGCCAACGGGATCCTCGTTGATACCCAAGACGCATGCTCCCTCGCAAGGTGCGGGGCACACACGGCCAGTGAACTCGGGGAAGTTGTTGGTCATGAGCAGGCGGTTGAGAGCATCCTGCCACTGGTTCTGGAACACCAATTCGTTCCACTTGGGAATGATGTTGGAGATGGGGCAACCAGTGTCAGACTGGCAGAAAGGAACACCACAGTCCATGCAGCGGGCAGACTGGTACTTCAGCTCGTCCTCGTCGAGTCGGGAGGAAAGCTCAGCCCAATCCTTTACACGAGACTTGACGTCACGGTACTTCTCGGATCGGCGGTTGTACTTCATGAAACCCTTGGTCTTGTCCAGGACGAGAGAACGCTTCTTTTCGGCCTTGGCGTCTCCAATGGCTTCCTCCATATCTTGAAGGGGAGCAGACTTCTTCTTCTCCTCCTTCTTGCCGGGAATGATAGGCAAGTTGAGCTCGGCCTTCTTTGCCTCGGCGGCCTTGGCAGCTTCCTCCTGGAGGACTCGCTTGTAGTCAACTGGCAGAACCCTGATGAATCGGGGCAGAACTCGGTTAAAGTCAACCAGGATACGGGCAGCAAGCTCAGAGCCAGTGTAGTGATGGTGGTCCTCGATCATGCCACGGAGGAAGGCAATCTCCTTGGGGTCTTCGACGGCAGAAGCCTCCACCATCTCGGTGTTGAGCTTCGACAGGAAGTCATGGCCCTTGTCCAGAACGTAGGCAATACCGCCAGACATGCCAGCAGCAAAGTTGCGGCCAGTGCTTCCAAGAATGACGATACGGCCGCCAGTCATGTACTCACAACCGTGGTCACCGACACCCTCGACAACCGCATGGGCACCCGAGTTTCGCACGGCGAATCGCTCAGCAGCAACACCGCGGAAGTAGCAGTGACCAGCAGTAGCACCGTAGAGACAGACGTTGCCAATCAGGACGTTGTCCTCTGCCTTGAAAACAGCGGAGCGGGGTGGGTAAATGACGAGACGACCACCCGACAGGCCCTTGCCGACATAATCGTTGGCGTCACCCTCCAGCTCGAGCGTCACACCTGGAGCCAAGAAAGCACCGAAGGATTGACCTGCCGAACCCTTGATGGACACATGAACCGTGTCGACGGGCAAACCAGCCTCACCATAACGCTTGGAAATCTGGTAAGAGAGAGAAGTACCCATCGCACGGTCTGTGTTCACAATGTCACACTCAATGCGGCTGGGAAGACCCTTATCCAAGGTGAGTTCAGCCTCGGAGATGAGCTTGTTGTCCAGGCGCATGTAGAGGCGGTGGTCCTGCTTCCGGACGTTGAAGGTGGCAACTCCGCTTCGCAGCGAATGTGCGGGGGTGAGCAGGAGGTCCAGGTCGAGATGCTCTGTCTTCTTTGTCCGCAGGTCATCGCGGACGTTCAAGCATTCAACGCGACCGACCATCTCGTTGATGGTCCGGAAGCCCAGCTGGGCCATAATGGCTCGCAGCTCATTAGCGACATAGTAGAAGAAGTTGATGACATGCTCAGGAGTTCCCTTGAACTTCTCGCGCAGCTTTGGGTCTTGCGTAGCAATTCCCACCGGGCAGGTGTTCAAGTGGCATTTACGCATCATGATGCAGCCCATGGCAATCAGAGGCGTAGTAGCGAAGCCCCACTCCTCAGCACCCAGCAGACACGCGATAGCCACATCACGTCCCGTCCTCAGCTGGCCGTCGGTCTGGACGACGACACGGCCACGGAGGTCGTTCAGGACAAGCGTCTGGTGGGTCTCGGCCAGACCAAGCTCCCAAGGAAGGCCGGCATACTTGATTCCGGTCCATCGGGAAGCGCCAGTGCCACCATCGTGACCAGAGATCAGGATGTGGTCGGCCTTGGCCTTGGCGACACCGGCCGCTACGATACCGACACCTGTCTCGGAGACAAGCTTGACGGAGACTCGCGAGCGGGGGCTGGAGCACTTGAGGTCGTAGATGAGTTGCTTCAGATCCTCAATGGAGTAGATATCGTGGTGAGGCGGGGGCGAGATCAGACCGACACCTGGGGTGGAGTGACGGGTACGAGCAATGCTCTTGCTGACCTTGTGGCCTGGAAGCTCACCACCCTCACCGGGTTTGGCACCCTGGGCCATCTTGATCTGGAGCTCATCAGAGTCGGCGAGGTATGCAGACGTAACGCCGAACCGGCCACTTGCAACTTGCTTGATGGCCGATCGTCTGGTATCGCCGAACTCGTCGACCAGAGAACGCTCGGGATCCTCACCACCCTCACCTGTGTTGGACTTGCCTCCAAGCCTGTTCATTGCGACAGCCAATGTGGCGTGAGACTCCATGGAGATGGAACCGTACGACATGGCACCGGTACAGAAGCGGCGAACAATCTCGGTCCAAGGCTCGACCTGGTCGATGGGGATGGACTTCGACTCGTCGAAGTTGAAGTCCAACATGCCTCGCAGGGTACAGGCCTTGATCTGCTCATACTCAGACTTGGAGTACGCCTCGTAAGACTTGTCGTTTTTGTTGCGGACAGCATCTTGCATGTTGGCGATGGAAACGGGGTCGTTGACGTGAGGTTCACCACCATCTCGCCAGTGGTATTCACCGGACTCGGAGAGGCCAGGAACGCCAACCGTGTACCGGGACGGGAATCCTCGTTCATGGAATCTGAAGGCGTCCTCGGCAATGGTCTCGAAAGTGACACCCCCGATGCGGCAAGCAGTGCCCTTGAAGCATCGATCAACCACAGAGCTGTGCACTCCCAGAGCCTCGAAGATTTGCGCACCCTTGTAACTGGCCAGCGTGGAGATGCCCATCTTGCTCATGACCTTGAGAATGCCTCCGTCGCAAGAGTGTTTGTAGTTCTTGATGAGATCGTCCTCCGTGATGTTCTTTCGGATCAGCTTCTCCCGGTTCAGCTTCAGGATACACTCCATAGCCAGGTAAGGGTTGATAGCATCAGCACCGTAGCCGAGGAGGACACACATGTGGTGGACCTCACGGGCTTCAGCACTCTCGAGGACAATTGCAGCCATCGATCGCCACTTGTTGTTAACCAAGTGATGGTGGACCATGCCAGATGCCAAAAGAGTGGACACAGGAACGCGATCAGCCGAGACATTGCGGTCAGACAAGATGATGATCTTGTTCTGTTTCTCAATCGCATCAGTGGCCTCATCGCAGATGTAATCGAGGTGCTTGATGTAGCCCTCGACGCCGTCCTGCTTCGGGAATGTAAGGTCGATGACCTTCACTGACCACTGAGGGTAAACCTTTGACATGCTCTTGAGCGCATTGAGCTCAGGAATGGTGAGGATTGGGCTTCGCAGGTGCAGACGACCACATTGTACGGGGTCCATCTCTAGCAGGTTGCCTTGTGGGCCGACGTAGCAGTCCAGCGACATGACGATAGACTCCCGGATGGGGTCAATGGGAGGGTTGGTCACCTGGGCGAACAGTTGCCGGAAGTAGTTCTCCAGCAATTGAGGCTGCTTGGAAAGACAGGCCAGAGGAGCATCGTTGCCCATAGACCCAAGAGCCTCCTTCTCGTCAGCCGCCATAGGGGCAATGATAAGGGAGACCTGCTCGAAGGTGTAGCCAAAGGCATGCAGGAGAGGGTCCTCTTGGACGGGCTTAGAGTCAGGCTTGGCTGCCAACTCCAGGGACTTGTCCGCCTCCATTGTCTTGAGGATCTCCTCCATCTTGAAGAGTTCATTGTCCAGCCAGGTGCGGAAATCTTGGCGGTTGGCGACCCTCTCCTTTAGCTCACGGTCATCGATGATGCGACCCTCCTGTGTATCGACTAGCAGCATGCGACCTGGCTGCAGACGGCCCTTTTGCACAACGCTCTCGGGCTCTATTGGGATGGTGCCGACCTCAGAGGCACAGATAATGCGGTCATCATCCATGACATAGAATCGGCAAGGTCTCAGACCATTTCGGTCAAGGTTGGCACCGCAGAAACGGCCATCGGCAAAAGTGAACAGAGCAGGTCCATCCCAAGGCTCCATTTGACATGCAGCCCACTCGTAGAAAGCAGCCTTCTTGGGGTCCATGTGGGGGTTATCCTGCCATGCCTCGGGAACCATCAGCATAACAGCTTCTGGCAATGAGAGCACACCATTGATGGTGAGCAGTTCAAGGACGTTATCGAAAGCAGCGGAGTCTGAGCCACCATCTTCCACAATGGGATACAGCGACTCCAGCTCGTCCGCGAAAACCTTCGACTGCATCACACCCTCACGGGCCCTCATCCAGTTCTTGTTGCCACGAAGAGTGTTGATTTCACCGTTATGGGCAGCCCACCGCAAGGGCTGTGCTCGGTCCCATGAGGGGAATGTGTTTGTGGAGAAACGAGAGTGCACCAGGGCGAAATGTGCTTCATAGTCGGCGTTGACCAAATCGTGGTAGTACGAGTAGACCTGGGAAGGCGAGAGTTGACCCTTGTACACAATGTTCTTGTTGGACAGTGAGCAGATGTAGAACCAGTTGTGGAGGCCAATCGTGTGCGTCGCGCGCTTTCGCAGCACGTAGAGCTGTCTCTCAAAGTGTAGCATGTCAAACTTCTCTGGGTCAGTCATTTCTGGCTCGTTCCCGGAGCCGTAAGCAGACTTAAGAACAACGAACGGCTGTAGTATGTTAGGCTGCCGGCTGAGAGCAGCTGGGCCAAGCAGAGACGAGTCAACGGGAGGCTCTCGCCACCCCAGCACTCGCAAGCCCAAGGACTCGGCAATATCTTCCAATTGCCGCCTCTGCTCCTCCATCTTCTCGCCCTCAGGACTGAAGAACAGGTTGCCCACGGCGTACTGCGAAGGAGGCGGGAGTTTAATCCCGACTTCCCGCTCGAAGTTTTTGATGAAGAACTTGAAGGGTATCGATGTCATAACACCAGCACCATCGCCATCTCGTGCATCGGCTCCCGTGGCGCCTCGATGGGTCATGTTGCAAAGCAAGTTGCGAGCTGCTCGTAGTTAGTTACATGAACTGCAGAAGTCCCAAAGATATATTTTCAACTGACCATCGCTGACAATCTTGTGGCTTGCCTTTCCCTTGATGTGGCTATGATTTTGTCAGTCGAAGCCTCTCCACCTGAGAAGATATAGATGCGTACCATGCGAAACCGACACCACAGGCATCCTTCTCCAATTCAGGATCATAGAGTCCCCTTGATAAAAAGATTAGCAGGTTGTAAGCCTTAGTGATAGGTACAGGGAACCTACTGCTTTACAGGCAGGGCACCGGCCCAAGAGCCGTTGCCCTCTTCCTGGTACTCATAGGGATGGTACGTGTCGCTCTCAGCCAGCAGAGTGTCTTTTCGATCGTCGAAATCGGTATTCAAGCCCATGCTAGGCCACCACTCCGATATTTCCGAGTGGTTATGAGGGGTCACTGGAGGACTTGTAGGTTGTCTCTGGAGAACAGAGACGAGGTTGCTGTCGGGGTTTTGAAAGAGCAGCAGCGAAGCTCTTAGTGTAGGATTCTGCAAAGTTCATTGTTAGCACACTGTCATGTCAATTGTTACTATCTAGACTGTGGAAGACCACAAGAGTGGCTGTATAATTGAGAGTCAATTAACTGCCTGCAAGCTGCGCTGTCGAAGGTCTGGGAGTGGTGCCTGATATATTTGGATGAGACTGAGATGTAACAGGGGTTCGTCCTGCTGGCTTGAATAGTGTCGCTGGCAAGCTGATGTGCTGCCTCCCCATATTACATTGTCGTGGCTGTCCAGTATTCTGTTGGCTTTCTCTGGGCTTTGCCTCGACTGTCGTCGTTATTCATCCAGTGGGTTGTCCCCGCAGTCATTGTAAGACGCCGAATGTGGGATGACCTCCTACTGAACAAGCTCTCCAATCGACAATCACACACCATGTAACCCAGTATGACTGGATTGCACAGCGTGCGCAACCAACGAGTGTAGCAAGGTTGCCTTGTAGACAGAGGATCGACTCTCCTGTTCAAACGGTGACAGCCTGGACAACACCGGCCAAACCCACAGAGGGGAGACACTCGTGGATCTATGCTCCAGTGGTCGTATGCCGCTGGGGTGACATGGGGAATCCCACGACATTGGATTTGAGTATTTGCAGAGCCTGCGCGAAACCGACGAGATCTACTGGCTGTACTGTGCGGAGAACTCAGCCAATTCTATGGCTGGACCTTCTTGCGTAGCCCAAAAGAGGCTGGAGGGGTGTGCGAGATAGGACAGCAGCCAATAAGCTCCGCTCGTCGTAGAGCCCAACAGTACGGCTACAGCCCGACCTTTTGTAGTAGAAGGCAGGCGGCAGCCCACCTCTTTTGCGCTGGTTCCTTCCGCATACGTGGGATGATGTGGCAGACGCGGTTCGAATGGTGCTGATTCAAAGTCGAACTCGACATTGTGTTGGATATCTCGGTGAAAGACAGCTTAGGCAGATGGTTCTGAGGATTGGCCTCTGCACTATGCTGTACCAGGATATCTTGGCCTCAGCCGTCGGCGGTTGGCTCTGAGCGAATTGATGCGACTCCAGGAATATCGCGACCGCTGGGGAAAGTGTCGCTTTGTCTTCATATACATGGCTGTGCTACACATAGCACAGATATCGCCACCCATTGATGGCCAGAGCAGGGCAGGCGCATTGCAGTTTGACTCTCCATATCTTCACGGCCAAAAGAAGCATGTGGATGGTGGGCATGAACTACTACTTACTTTGTTGGGTCTGTGATATCCAGAAGGAAGGAGGATATTTGCAGAGAGAGAGCGTATTCGGGTATCGCTGTAGTCTGCGATAGAGGAGAGGGTCGGTTCCAAAGGGGGTTGAAAGAGAAGGGGGGGAGAAGGGAAAGTTGTCTAGGCAAACCTTTGGAAATGAGGGCGGGCGCACTTTATGGGGAGGGGGAGGACTAGTCTGGGTGGTCTCTCAGGTCAGTGATAAGCCAAGCCTCCGCTCTAAATTGATTTGCGTCTAAAATCCAAGCTCCAAACCCCAAGCTCCAAGCTCCAGACAACCGGACAAGGCAAGCAGAGTTCCCTGGTGATTCTAGGACCAGAGTGACTTGGGTAGAGCGGAGGGAGTTGGCGCACCTGGGGCTCTTGGAGGGGCAACTTCAGATGGCCGGGGGAGACTCCAGGGTACGTTAATCTGGTGGGGGCACCCTTGCAACTAGGCATGCGGGTAAAGGCCCCCCGGGACGGTACATACGTCAGAGGAGCCTCTGAGGACTAATTGCACTACCGTCACTGGCCGAGGTCGCTGCCTATCCCACCTTCTGGGCTGTTTCCTTTGTCACTTTGTCACCAGTCTTAATAAGGCTGGGGAACAAACAATGTGTAATCCAAGTGTCAGCATTGGAGCTTCTCCTTTGATGTAACAACAACCTCCTCCCACTGCCTTTCTTTCTTTCTTTGCAACTGATCCATGATAACGAGTATATACACATTCCACACAGAGATTATCTTCCAACATTTGAGGAATCCACTATATCGGTCGTGATACATTGATAGCACCAGATCTTTGGTAGCCTCCTGGGTCTTAGCCTCTGAAGAAGCCAATCACACCTTGGGCAATCTCCAACAAGCTGCAAGTTTGATGCAACGCGGCTAGAACATCAAGGGTCTTTTATTTCTAGTACTTGTACCCAAAGTTCAATATTGACATTCCCCGTTGCAGTATAGCATATGCCTGGGTACGCATATAGAGGCTCTAGAAGCTTTTTTGCCCACATCATATGCATGCTTCCGGAACAGAAACACACAAAGTCATACACCTCTTCCAATATACTATAACTTGCTCATCCACCAAAGCCAACCTAGCAGACCTAGGTACTTAGAGGCTGTTGAAGAAACAGGATTGAGGCTGCGGTAGTCGTTGGTGTTGTACAGTAACACCATCTCGAGATGGGATGCCTTGGTGGTCCAGTCGTCAATTCCCAACCCCAGCTTCAGTGATATCCACCCCACACCAAGATTCGCGGCTAGCAGGGGTTACCTAGTATACCATGTCGCATTCAGGACTCACCCGGCCAGCCAGGGCCCACATCTGCATGAACCCCAGTCTGCCCCACCACCCAATCAACACCGACTCTTTACATACCAGGCCGATGTCGCTTGGTAATAGCACTCTTGTCAGCTTCCAAGGTTGCCAGAACCCTATGGCGGCTTGAAAACATCCCGAACAACGGCAAGCCTGGTATACGCGAATGCTTATAACCATCAGAGCCGCCAGAATAACGCCGAAGTAAATTCCACAAAGGCCTTGAGCGGATGAGTGGTCTACGCATGCAGCATGATACTCAGGAGGGAGTCTGTAAGTACCTAGATAGGTACCTAGGTACACATGCAGTAGTAAATCCACCAGGGCTCGGTCCATTTTCCAAATCTTTTGTGCCCTGGCATTCGTACATCGTCGATGGACATATTGCAATTGCTCCTCCAAGGTCCTTCAAGGTTCCTCTTCTCCACAATTACCATCTACCATCTCGGCAACGTTTCCTCGTGCTGGGAATTTAACTCGGTGAGGGCATCCGACCAATCTTCGAAGCGAATTGAGACATGCAGGGGGGGTTGCTATATGCGCAGTGTCCTGCAAATCATGAGTTCGCAAAAAGGCTGCGTCCTCGTGACCGTCATACTTTTTTGATAGCTTGCTGTTGCTGTCAAAGAATCGTCATCAGGAATAATTGAGAGGGCCAATCAGAATGTTTGCCGTTGCTTCGAGCCTCTTATCTCAGGCCAACCAAAACGGACCACATTCAAGCATCTAGCCTCGTCTTCTACTGGGTATGCACCGTATGTACATCGTACTACGTACCCCGCCATCAATCAGCCAGGGCATCCATTTGGCCAGTCCGCAACACAACCTTGGAAAGCACATGGCTACCTGGTGTGAGTATATGGTATATTGATAACGTTGGCGAAGCTGACAGGGCATATTTTCCATGATTTACCAGACATCAATATCTCTGTGCGCCATACTGCAGTCATGATCAGCACAGCACGACCTTAAAACTTTTGCAACGGCGCTGCTCTCGGCATGTGCTGCAGCAGGCAGACACACATTCGCACAGCACAGACATTATTATACCATGCAAGAGACTGCAGCAATGTCCCAGTCCGGCCCTGATCCGACCCGGCAACACCATCCCCTCCGTCCGTCGTATCTCCAGACGCCCAGATGGCCAGACGGCGCCATCCGGCCGTTGTTTGTGGGGACTATCCTCGTATGCACAAACAGGTCAGCGTCGCGTTCCAATGTACATAGGAAGCCGAAGTCGGCTGGCCCCTTGGCTTTGATTCCTGGGGAGTCGGAGATATGCTGGCATCTTGTCACGCCGAAATATCCTGAGAAGCTCCCCTGACAACGCAGAACCGATACTGCTTGAAACCCCCAAACTTTGATGATACTGAGAGGAGAACTATTCCGATTTTTCCCGAGCTCCCGTCCGTGGCGTCCATGGTGCTCCTGGGATTGTGTATATTCCGTCTACTTTTCAAAAGTTCGCCAAGCGGCAACTCAACGGCTTGACTTGGGTGTTTAATTCCGTCTTCCGCCCCCGCGGTTTGCGGATGGGACTGGAGTTTCCACGTTTCTCATCAATGGTCATCAGTCTCCACTTCTCCCGACTCCGTTTAAGTAGCGACCAAACAAAGCAGTTGTAGTTACCTCATGAAAACTCAGACCCCTGGTCGGATGGCTGTGGCTATTGACCAAACACCTTCGAGGGAAAGCAATCACTACCAGCGAACAAATCTGCGTTGCAGGAAGACCGGTTTGGCATTCGGCCAAAAACACCGACAATGTGGCCGTTCCAACTTTTGATGCGGTGAGAAGTCGGCACGAGCCATTCTGGTTTTTTGTTATCGGCAGGAGGGGAATTCTGTCATCCTTCCTGCCATATATATGTAGGTTGGTGCGCGTGCAGCACGAAGGCGATACGAATACTATACTATGTAATAAAAAACTCACGTGAAGATTCAGGGTCCTGAGACAGGCTTGACTTTCTTAAGCGAAACCTTGTAGAGATCTGACAGGGATCTTGTTCCTTGATGTCAGATCTAAAGGCGCACTGACCTGTTTTCAGCCGCGCGGCTCTTTCGGTTAGCCGCATTGCGGGGTACAGAATACTTTCAAGGTTCCCGTATAATGCAGATGGAGGTGGTAGATTACAAGGCTGCTTCTAGCTAGCCAAATATATAAAACTTGGTGTTTTCCAAGGTTACCTAGGTATTTTGGAGAAATTAAGCATTCAATCAGGTACCAGTAGCCATGCTGCAAAGTGGTTAATTACCACGGAGACAATTGGGAGGAAGGCAATCATCGCGACGCAACAAATACATAGTACAGCTTCCAATGTTTTGTTTGCTTTGTCAGCTTTGTATGCCTCACTAGTCTAAGGCATGTCATGATCAACTGCAGGTCAACACTCCCAATGTCAACAACAAGTTCAAAACTATCGAACACTTGCATTTAGCGCCATCCTTACCAAACTCCTAATCCATCAATTGCGAAAAGTTCCCATGTCTCACCGTCTCCGGAGCTCCTCTGTTGCTGCATCGATCATCTACAAAGGCACCAGACCGCCTGTATAAGGCGGCCTGACTTGGGGGGTTTCATAATGTTCGCCGTACCCATGCTCCCAGACCTGACGCCCCGTGACGTGAGTCTCCCCAGTTCCTCAAATCTCCAGCCTTCACGATTCAAGGGTGGCCATGTAATACTAATCCGAATCCACCACCATCCAGTCCCACAACCTCTGGTATACCTCCCGACACGGACCCTCACCCCTCCCTCAACACCTCATCAGCCCCCACGACCCATCATCCACCACGTCGTCCTCCACCCCCCACGACGCCCACCCAAGCAACGACCGCGGCCATCCCCACCACAACCACAACCACCATGGCGGCCACCACCACCACCCGAGCCGCGACCGGCGCGCCCTCCTAGAGCGCACCCCTCTCGCGCGCCTGCGCTTCGAGGAGCAGCTCATGGAGCGCCGCCGCCTCAACGTCTCCAACTTCGGCAGCGCGTGGCTCAAGCCGCCCGGGGTGCCCAAGACGCTCTTCCAGATGCGCGAGGAGCGGCGCGAGGCCGAGGAGCACGCAGAGGCCCTGCGCCGGGAGCAGCAGCTCGCCGCGGAGCTGGCCGAGGCGGGCGCGGAGGGGCAGACAACCCTGGGCGAGGAGGGCGAGGACCTGGACGAGCCGATGATGGGTGGTGGTGGTGGTGGTGGTGGTGAGGAGGAGGGGATGGGGGAGGAACAGCCGGACCTGGATGATGATATCCCCGAGGCGGAAGGGTTTGGGTTTGATGGGGAGGATGACAGTGAGGATGAGGAGGAGACTGTGGAGATGGAGGAGGAAGGGGAGGAAGATACTGAGGAGGAGGATGGGAGTTTCACGGGCACCGGTCACGCTGGCGTGGTCCAGGTCAGCCCGGCCGAGCGGCGGGACATGCGAGAACAGGTCCGCGACATGCGCGCCGCCGAGGACCGCGTGCGCGAGGTGATGGCCCGCGGGCAGGAGGGCGGCGGCCTGGTGGTTGACGACGACCTCATCAATGGGGACGACGGGTCGGGGATGCTCGAGGAGGACGACCTCGTCCACGAGTTCGACCACGACGTCCCCGGGGATGCACACCCGGGCGACTCGAGCATGGATATGGACATGGACGCCGACCTGGACGGTGACATACCCGAGGCCGACGGCGGCTACGAGCACACGGATTCCGACGCCGAGCTTAGCGAGGACGGCACGCACAATCTCAGCTTCGCCGGCACGGCCCGTAACCCGCAGGCCTCGCGGTTCCGGAGGAGTCTGCCGAGGAGCAGTCTCAGGGGCAGCCAGAGGGCTAGTCTGGCGCAGAGTGAGTTTGACATCAGCGGTCTTCTGTCGCAAGATGGGAGCAGCTACATGGAGGGCAGTCCACATATGAGAAGGAGGGGAGGTTGAAGCTACGGTGCAGGTGAGGAGGACGCGGAGCGGACAGAATAGTGATACCCAGCCATCAAGACACGGCGCTTCCTTTTAGCAATCTTATGACCTAGTCATGGTACAGACCGAGATCAATACAGGACACACCCTGAACCATCTTTTCAATATCGGTATCTGGATCTCTTGCTGAGCTCTGTGTTTGGGATCATATCCCACCCTCCATGTTACAATTGTTTCGTAGTAACAGCCTCCATTCCCTGGCACCCTCCCTTGATCCACCCTCCTCACTATATCACTACAAAGTGTTGCCCTGTAAGTTAGTCCACCGAGAGCAGTACACAAGCTGGAGAAGATTCAGAAAACAGACTGTATTTTTATACGACGCACGCATTACAACATGGATATCAATGAACTTGGGTCTTCCTAATGATCCGGCGTGGTGCACGCACCACCAACCGTCTAAACGTTTGTACCCATCCCCATTCTTTCATATAAAGACGCCCCCAACTCCGTTCGTAAGTGAATTATGCATCGCCTGCTTCCCATGGCCAGCCATTCCGCTCTAAAACTCATCCGCTCAGGTCTCACCACATCGTAAAGGCGTACGCAGTGCCGAGTCCTGGAAGTGGGTAATATATATGGCGTATGTGCGAGTCTCTGCTGCTGCTGCTGCTGCTGTCGGCATCGTCCAAGGTGCGCGTTCCGCGCTTAGAACAGCCACACGTAGGTGAACAACAGGATCACCGCGGCGAAGAACCCGAGCCAGACCTTCCAGCCCACGCCGGTCCTCTCGGCCATCAGCAGCATCCTGTTCATGGTGCCCCGCAGGCGCAGCCGCGCCCGGTCGAACTGGTCGTTCATCTTCTCCGCCAGTGCCGAGGAGTCGCGGATCTCGTCGCCGATCGCTACCGTCATCTGTATCCCGAGGAAGAAGCCAATCTGTCAGCGACTTGTAGTCTTTCATTACGATGGGTGGCCCCAATGTGTTGTGTCCTTCCCGTCTCGCGTTTGTTTCGTCTTGGGGAACTCGATGTTTCGGGGAACAGTTGTT
>LKEA01000015.1:477306-498110 GCA_003795315.1 Cytospora schulzeri | reverse complement strand
CGTACATCCTTCAACACCCTCACTTTGCCCATGATCCCTTCGATCTGCGCATCGTTCTGGCTCTCGAGCTCGTTGAGCACGGCGTCGCTGTACTGGCCCCTATATCGCGCCGTCAGCATCGAGCCCACCCCCACATCCTAGCGATCCTGGGAACAGGTTCGCCACCACATCATTGTCATCCGAGGGGGGGGGGTGGTCTACTGACTTCTTGTTGGGCGTCGCCGGCCTGAAGCCTAAGGCCGTCCCGTTGCCGCCCGACGGCGTGCCTGGGTATCCGTAGCCATACCCGCCTGCGCCCAGCCGGCTCGGGCTCGGTGTGATGCCCCTCCTGTTGTCGGCGCCGGAGCCCGTGTACCCTTCGAACAGTGCCGAGCGCGAGTCGCGCTGGTGGAGGGTGGAGTTGAATCTATATGCCGTTGAGGAGGGAGAGGGTCAGCGAGGAGGTCTGGATGCGGGTCATAGGCGAGACGGGCAAGTGAGGAGTGGACGATGGCAGGTGTGGTGGTGTGGGCGTTGCGGTCGCGCGCCCGGGAACATCGCAAAGACGTGCAGGTGGCTTCTTCTGGGCCGGCATTGGGTGCAACTATGACCTGGGGACTGGGGGGAGTGGGAGAGATGCAGGGTAGGAAGTAGGGTGTCTCAGCGCCAGTCTATGCGGCACAGCTCCGACAACAAGCTGGGAAATAGACGTACCTCGATGCCATGGTCGGATGAATCCTCACATGTGTGCTATGTTTTGTTGTGAAAGAGATAAAGTGGATTCAGGAGTCTTTAAAGCCTGTCAGGTAAACAAAAAAATAGGGGTTGCTGCAGGTAAACCAGGGATCTAAGTGGAAGAAAGATTGCCAAAGTAAGGAGTGACTGTTTTGTTATATTTGTCTTGATGCAAGTGGTCACATCGTCAAGACGTCACTTTATTTGGTTCGCTGTGTCAAAAGACGACGAATCTCTTCTAATCGATTTCCCTCTTTCTTTTGGGGGACGTGTACCACAGTATTACGCGGACCCGTAGACTACCACTATCAGATGTCAGGTACCACATGTGCATCGACTCGTTAGTGGGGTCAAGTATTCTCCGAAGCCTGGCTAAAAGTTAATTCGTTTGCTGCACCACTTTCCATCGTCGCTTTGTCTTGGACATATAAAGTCCTGAAGTAGCCTTGGAAGCCTATGAGAATCGAATCAAGGTGCAATATTATGTCAAGGCCTCTGCCCCTCACCACTTGTGCTATCTTCAAGTGAGTGAGGACTTGATCAGAACATAAGAGGGGATCACATAAAGAATGGGGTCACCACTGGAGACTGGGCAACATTGAATGCACCTTTATGATCAAACACCCTTGATCGGGCTTTGCTAACCTGGTATCATTGTTTTCATTTGACGTCCAGATCTAGATGTAAAGATCAACCACTTTCAGATGACAGGCTCCCTCAGACAGGTCAACAGATCCAAACCACATGTTCAGACCTCCAACCATGCCACCCAGATGCCTGCCGTACAGCAATCGTGATCCACCTAGACGTCATAATGGTGTTTTTTGCCTTTCATAACCTTCATCAACCGTCGTAATCAAATCCTCAATTCGGGAGGTATTGCCCAGTCAATAGACTGGGCTCAAAGCGGGAGGATTAGTTCTGTTCAAACTCCTAATCCTCATCCATCTTGTCGTCCTCCTCCTCGAAATCATCATCATCGTCATCCTCATCCTCATCGGCGGGGTGCTCCTCGGCAGCCTTAGCAAAGTCGATGACCTTTCCGCGCGTGCGACGGCCGACAACGTTCTCCAGAGAGATGGCGCTCTCGGGGTTGTCACCATCCTCATCATCATCATCCGCTATGAATTGTAGTGTTAGAAATGGATATCGTATCGGAGGAGATCGTGTGGAAGGGTAATCATACCATCGTCAGCGGCCTGTGGGGAGATTGGTTAGTAAGAGGTAACTTGATTTGGGTTTTAGTTGGAGCGCGGGGCTTTAGCAGTCTAGACATACCTCATCCTCATCCTCCTCGTCATCGTCATCATCATCGTCCATGGCGACGTCCTTGGGGGTATCCTCAGCAGTAGCGACAGCCTTGCCCTTGCCCTTGCCCTTAGCGTCGGTGACAGGAGTCTCAGCGGCGCTGGTCGCAACAGCGGTGTTCTCAGTGGTGCCGTTCTCGGTAGCCATAGTGAATGTTGACTTTTGATTGTGATGGTATGAATTGTAGGAAAGGCTGTGTCAATTGGTTGAAAAGTGGTATTGCAGAAGTCTGTGCTTGTTTGTGATCGTCGCAAATTTTGGGAGAAGGAGTGTGAAAAGGTGAAGGTAAAGGAAAGTAGTTTGCGAAAGCGTCGCAGGCAAGTTTCCCATACAATCAGATGGAAATTTGGGGCGGCGGCCTGCAAGTGTGGGTCCAATTAACGTTGGTTGGCGGGGGGAAGCTCTGTTCAGCTCCAAGCAGGGGTCTACCAACACAGCTCTTGCACGTGAGAGAGTACAAAGTAGCCCGTACTGCACAGCACAGCACAGCGAGAATGGGGGGGATTAGGTATTGTCGCATAGTAAGACAACATAAATAGAGGGGCTCCAGGTGACAAGATAGAAAGGAAAAGCAAAACAGGGCACTTGCTGTATAAGGAAAGGAGACAACGGTAGCCTCCTGGAGCCAACATCCAAGCTGATGTTAAGCTGTCGGCTCTCTCAAACAATCATGCTGAATGGGGACTCGAGTAAATCGTGCTCAATATGCTCTTGAAAGGATGCTTCCGTCCTGCCGTAATCGCATTGAACCATCGTCAAGCTCTATTTGCCATCTCCGCCGCCACCCATGGCCAACATCAACGCAATACCTATCATCCACCAGTACCTGGGGGGAAATGTCAGCATACGAGATCCTCATCGTCGCGATGAGCCTTGAAGGCAGCAAATAGGGGATAAAGGGGCCAACGCACTTCTGCAAGAACGTCTTCTCTTCCTTCTCGACGTTCTTTCCCTCCGGTGACAGCACAATCGGCTTGTTCAGCTCCGGCTGCTTGCCCCTGCCCATCAACTGAACCTTCGCCTGCGGCCCGAAATCCCTCGTCTGCCCGGCATCTACCCGAACGCCCTTCAACGTTGCACCCAAGACCTCTCCCTCGCCATCACCCTTCGTTGCATCGACCGACAGCAGGAAGCGTGGCGCGTACCCCTTGCCCAGGTTCTCCACGCCAGCCACGCTGACCGAGCTTGTCCACCTCTTGGCCTTTGTGTCGTAGATGCCTACCCGCACAAGTGAAACAGACTCGGGGAGGGCGGGCGCATCGTAGGATGTTACTGATGCGCTGGCGGCGTCGGGCGCGCTGATGTCGTAGGTTACTTCGGCCACCGGAACGGGCAGTGAGCTGGAGTCGAAGGGTTGGATGTAGATGTTTGCTGTCTTGGGCTCTGCGTATGCGAGTGATGCCGCAGCTAGGACTGCCGATGCGAGGGTAAAGACACGCATGTTTAAATAGGGGCCTTAGGCGATGATTCCGGATTTTTGTTGTCGGGATGAAGCACCGTCAAGAAGAGACAGAGAGAGGAAGGACTTGGGACCTACCTACACAGTGGATAGACACGGCGACCAGAAAGTGGAACTTAAGCTACAATAAGGTGGTCCGTGCACAATCATATTATCAGACCGATTGCAGCCCTTGAATTCGATACCAGCTTCTGAACCTATGCGTTTGGGAAGCAATATGTACAAGTATATCTCCTGTTCCCTGGATGGCTTTGCTGTTCTCAGTTCAAAAACTTGTCTCTCTCCCTCCTCTGGGCGCCCAATTCCCAGGGGGTTATCTCGTGCTTCTTCATCTTGCATATGCCCGATGCGCTGCAAAAGTCCACTTCCAAATCGTAACGCGTCAATTCATCACATGCTTCTAAGTAGTACCCGTATACCTCCGTCCCAAGCAGAATATCAATTGCCCCCTGACTCCTCCCGAACCCCCCTCCCTCGAGACACAGCCCTGTTAGAAGATACTTGCCCAAACCCCTGGTCAAGTACACATATGATGGGCCCCATTCAGCGCTATGTTTGCGCAGATGACTCTGGCGGTTTGACTTGCGGCGACATCTCGCGCTCGCTGGCACCCTCCGCACCGTCATCATCCTCGTCCACCTCGTCTGATATTTCAGAATCCTCGTCATCCATGCCATCCCCGAGGTCCACCTCGTCCTCAAGCGCATAAGCGGGCGACCGCTGTACAAGACCTCTGTAGTAAGCCACCAGCACATCTGGGTCCGGTACAATTTTCCAGTCCACCCTAGTCAGGAAATCTAGTTCTAGCAATTTCAGCTCAGCAACCCGTACGCCGCCCACCCTCGCGTATGTGGAGTTGTTCCAAAACGAGTCTGACAGTCCTTTCGCTGCTACAGTCGCCGCCGTAATAAGAAATCGGTGTACCGTCAACGTATTTATCGTAAAGTCTGGATATAATGCGCACAATCGATCAATGTAATAGACCATCGAGAGTAGCAAAGGCGGGGTTAGTGTAGCGTGTTTCGCAAGGCGATGCAGATAGTCCAACACTGATATTCCAGGCGCTGTTCTATACCACATAGTTAGTAATGAATGCGCATGTGGCAACTTCACATGTTGTCAGTCTCACCGGCTGTGGAATCGCGTCAGGTGGCCTGACCTCATGGCCAGGGCATCATTGGTCTCTATCAGCTCCGCCAACATGTTCGCTATGAGCACCACCACGTCCTCAATCGCACATAGTTCGTACCTCACCGGAAGTACCTTGGGAGGAGGCACGTCCGGCTTGGCGCGCTTCGGCAATGCCCCCGCACCCTGTCCGGCGGTTGATGACTCTCCAGCCAATGCCCCCGGTCCCTCTGAGTTCCGTCGTTTATTAGGCGAGAGGGGGTGCGGGGCTTTGAGCATTGGGGGTTCTGATTCAAGAGGCGCTGTCGTGTTCGTGGCTGTGGCTTGTGGCTCGGTAACCGCTGTAGTCTCTGAGGTGGGTACGGTGAGGTTCCGACGAGATTCTGCTTGTGTCGGTGCTGGTTGAGTTCGTGCGTGTTGTGGTAATGCGCCAGAAACAGACTGAGAATTGCTCAATGGCGAGGGCTCTGTCGGGGCTTTGCGCGGCGCAAAGTAATTATGTTGTTCCATGGGGGAGTACTGCGTCGCGGCGTCGACGCCGACGTACTGTGTGGTGCGCTCTGGCTGCGGTGGCGGTTTGGGCGAAGGCTTCGACTGTTGCTTTGAGGAATGCGACGGCGAGGTCATGGCAGTGCCCGAAAGCGACGTTGTCGATGGCCGCCGCGAAACAGCGGTCGGCACCTTTGGGGAACGATGTTGCGGGGAGATGGGCGCATAGTGGAAATTAGGATGGAAAGAGCTCGGCGAGGCGCTGGGAGACCTTGCAGGAACGGGAGAGCGAGTCAACATGGTCTCCGCAGCATTGTATGAAGCCCTATCGAAGGCTCCGCCGCCCTTGAGAATGGAGAGTTGGGAGGCGTCCCACGAGACTGGCCCAAGACGTCGAGATGGTGCCGAGGATCGGAGCCAGACAGAGAACCACGCAATTATGGCCAATTTGGGGTTCGGAATCGACCAGAGAGTGCGACAGGACGTCGTCAAGATAAGGGTAGGAGGGGTTCACGAAAGAGTCGTGGAGAGGGACAAGGTTGAATGGGAGAGGCTCAGGTTGCTAGTGTAGACGGAGACTTCCTCTAACATTGAACTAGTGTAAAGATATCCGGGGCCCACTATTGCGCAATCAATGTCCCTTGAGTTGGGTCTGTAGTTAGTTTCGCATGCGACTTGACTTGGGTATAAGAAGAAGGCCGTCCTGTTAACGTTGATGAGGAGAATCAAGTTGAAACAGCGTTCAACAGTCATCGCTAAACGATCGGTCCATGTCCGCTTCAATGGCTGTGGTGGGTCTGACCGCATCAAGCAGATAAGTAGGCACCTGGGTAGGTAGGACTGACTACTTACCTGCTGCCAAGCACCAGTAGACATCCTGACTGACGCCCAACCTCAGCTGTTAGCCTGCTCGGCTGGACTGTCTAAGTAGGCAATAATTGAGTAGATCTGTAAGGTTAAGTACTTACCTAGTTAGTAGGTAGGCACCTTGGCAGGCAGGCAGACCTCGGGAACTTTGAATGCGACGAAGTCATTGTCTATAGCAGGCCGCCCAGGCGGGTAGCAACATGCATCACAGGCGGACACGTTTTCACCTGCGTGTCCGAATTGGTTCATCTCTTTTCACTTACCTATATCGAGGCTACAGATACAGATCCGCTTTTTCAGCCGCAAGGATCACACATCCGAAGGTTGCAACTGTGGCGCGTCTACAGATGCGGTCTCAAAGATTCGCCGGGTACGTAGCTGGACATGCCCGTCCTGGGACTTTATATGTATGTACGTACTTCTATGTATGCCTTAACTACTTAGGTACCTAGGTCGGTATGTACTGCAGGTTCCGTCTGTAGTGCAAGATTTGATGCCCTCAAGTCACTACTAAGAATATATTTGCACAGACAATACGGATGTGTATCAATTTATCTGTATCTTGATGAAGCATAGTAAATAGGTACCTACTTGGTAGGTATGGATAAGTGCCTCGGTATGTACCTAGTCAGGCACATCTGTATGTAAGCCGCTTATCGGCTGCTGATAGCCGATGCGACAGGGGTTCATGACGCCATTCGCAGTGGCCAATCTGCCAACTAGCTGTACAACCCGACTTCAATGTTGAACCAAATGCGACGAACTTTCAACTCCGAGTGTCTCAGTTTGCGGTAGTGCATTTCTTTGACCATCCCACCTCTTGCAATCGCTTGGAAGAGTTCCACGGTAATTATCTTGCTGCCGTCTCTCCTAGGAGTCGCTGCGGAAGGTGCCGGGAAAGCAACTTTCCAGCACACGTGCAACAACCGCGTTCTACACTGGGCATTGAGTCTCAAGGAGATCCGCTGTGAACTTTCCTCCTTCCAGCCTTCCTCCCATCTTTCCACCAGCGTCGACTGCCCCACACAACGACTTTGCACGAAACTTTCTGAATAACTCGTACTCCCTTCAAGTGCGCCGCATTGCGAATCCAGCATTTTTCCAACGCACCAGCTTGCCCGGCATTATCTTTCCAAAAATTCGAGGTCACTTCGCGGAGTAGCTCCTTTCTACGAGGGAGCATCTTGTGCTGAGCCGCGCATTATCTCCTGCACTACGAAATACCCATATCCTTACTCTTTGCCAACGACGTACTGGGTAACATTGCATGCTATGGCGCGCGTCACGAACCTGACCCTTTTATCACACGACCGAGGAGAGCAACTGTCCGCCTGGCGAGCGCTCAAGAATGAAATCATTGGACATAAACAGAGGAAGGAGAAGTGGATCGAGAATGGTGTCCTCGAGCCTGTCGTCAAGGTTTTGAATACCAGCAGGTCCACCACCAGCATCAATGGCAAGGACAGTCGGGGGCGGGCTCCACCATCGAGACCTTTGACGGGAGAGGAAGCTGTGCGCTTACAAGCACTCCAGATCCTTGCCAGTCTTGCCAATGGTATGACCAGTCCGTCAATAATGCTCTTCTTTATATCTGCTAACTTCCACAATCAGGTGGTTTTGCATTCCTTGCCCCGATCCATGCGGCCGGCGCGCTGTCTGTCATAATATCGAACATACCTCCGATCGACAATCCTCCGCAGGTTGTTGTTGCTGCCTTGAGGGCTGCCATAAACATCGCCGAAGCATCCACTTTGGCCCTTCCGACGTCCGCGATAGACATCGCCAATCTAGCAGACATGGTCTTTGTGCCGGCGCTTCTGGATGCTTTCCGTGACATATTGACAACTCCAGCTACAAGTCACCTACTCCAAACTCAAAGAAATTCGGTGGCAAAGCTTATTGGTCTGCTGTGCCGGGAGGAGCGCCACCAGATTGATCTTGCGGACTTTGGGATCTTGGAAGCGCTGGCTACGAACTTGGCATCCGTCGTTGTCGCCCGCGGCTTCGTGATCCCGGGCGCTGAGATCATTGCCCAGCAGGAGGGTGTTTTAGATGTCGTCCCTGAGCCAGCAGCGCCAGGCACCGATGTCACGGCAATTTTTGAGGCATTGACAGCCATAATTGGCGATTCTCGCTGGAGAGCTTCCGTCCTTGTATATGCCCCTGCCATGCTCGCCGTGTTTCCACATCCTGGGTCTCCACAACGGTCAAAGGGCATGAAGTCGTGTGCCAATTCTTTCGAGGTTGCCGGACTCAGCAATATAGCGTCAAAGGATCTGGGTGCCATGGACTGTCTTCTCCCCATTGTTCCGGAGTATCAAATCAAGGGTACGACAATAACACCATTTGCGCCTCTAGGAGTCTCCCCATCCAGGGACTACCGTGCTTCATCAAAAGCACCATCCATCAATTGGCTCCCTTCTTCTCTGAATTGGGACCCCGCTCAGGCAGATATACTCGTTTCCAATACAGAGGGCGAGGTTGAAGAGACAGAAAGTCCTCTAATACCATGGCTAATCTACACTGTGAGGGCTTCGGAGGGTATGGAGAGAATCATGGCTGCATCGGTCCTTACGTCCCTCTTCAAAAGCGGCTTTGCCAACAAGTCAAGAGAAGCTTATATAGGCGAACTGATCGTCCCAATACTTCTTCAGACACTCGAGGACATTGGACCCGCGTCTGGTGGCCCTACAGAAGACGTCGAGACCGCTGCAAATCGATTGATCATCGAACGCAGCCTTGGGATACTGTCGAAGTTGATAATTGACAGTGAATTTCTGCAAAAGTGCGCATATGACTGTTCGGGTATCAAGACTGTTAGTAGCCACTTGAAAGCAGCCTACGAGCCGCTGACTGGCAAGTCAATACGGCCGTGGAGACCAGCTTCCCAACAGGAGAAGGCCGGAGAACGTGAAATCGGTCTGCCCATGAGCCGCCTCGGGCCCCGTGGGCAGCTACCTCTCCAAGCTCATCACATCCGGGTGAGGGAGAATGCTCTAAAAGCGGTAGCCGCACTGACAGCTAGCAAAGATGACTATCGAAAAGCCGTTGTGGAGCAGGATTTGGTGCCCTACATTGTCGAGTCACTCTCATCTACTCCATCCAAGCCGAAAGGCAAGGAGCGCCCAAAGTCCCGGAAAAGGGACCTGGAAGAGGGCGACGGCGAGTTTGATGCAGCATACGGTGCGAACCCCACCACAGTGATCATCGCAGCGTGCCATGCCCTACGGATGCTTTCAAGGAGCGTGAGCATTCTTCGGACTACCCTTGAGGACAACGGAATTGCTATACCGACATTTCGTCTCCTGAGTCACACCGAAATCGACGTCCAAATCGCCGCGTCTGGCATAATGGCCAACCTCGTCACCGATATTGCCCCAATGAGAGAGGTAAGCCACCATCGATGCAGATATAGTAGAGAGAATGGTCAACTAATATAAGTAGCGTCTTAACGAGGTTGGCGTCATGCCCCTTTTGTGCGAGAAGACACTTTCGGAGAACCCGGCCTTGCGTCTCAACGCCTTGTGGGCTCTGAAACATTGGGTTCTCGGTGTGGGTGTGGAGGCCAAGAAGGAATGCTTAGAGGAACTTCGAGCCGGCTGGCTGGTCCAGTTGATTTGCGACGATAAAGAGGACGAGGCACTTTACGCGCGGACAGCGAAGAACGACAATGAGGATGTGGAAATGGATCAGACAGGAGAAGAGAGCAGGCGTTCCGTGTCATCACTGCTCCGGGATCCGTCAACCACAGCATCGAGCGGTGACCAAGCTCGCACGCCAAGGTTGCGACACGCACAACAAAAGGTTGCGGCACTTCGCGAGACAGAGTTGAACCCGACGCGGAAAGTCCGGGACGATGATCTGGCCGTGCAGGAGCAAGGGCTGAACTTTGTGCGAAACCTTATCGGGCCCATGGCGTCAGCGACCGACTCGGCTCGAGAGCATGCAGATATGATCGACCATCTCTTCTCAGTCCTTGGCCAAGACCGATTCTTTGAGATCATGCACTCGAAGCTACAGCTCAAATACCTACACCCCTTCGGCCGGCGGTCGTCCAGCCACCGGGACTCACGCGTACTCTACCCACAAGCGCGAATCGTGGCGGCCGTGGTGTACATCCTGGTGCATATGGCTGCCAGTGTTCCCCGGCACCGACAGATCCTCATCTCCCAAACCAAGCTGCTTACGGACCTCGGCAAGCAGTTCCAGAGCAAGGACAAGGAAGTCCGCGTTGCGCTGTGTCATCTCATAACAAACCTGACGTGGCGCGACGATCCGGACGACGAGGATAGCAGCCGCCAGCGGGCTGGGGAACTCAGAAAGTTGGGCCTGCTCAACAAGCTTCAGACGCTGGAGAGAGACGATGGCGAGCTGGACGTGAGGGAAAGGGCGAAGGCGGCGATTTGGCAGATTGACAATGAGAAACCACGAGGGTTCTAGGTCTTCTACTCGGGTGCAGAGGAAAGACAGACACAACGACGAGCAAGCCGCCCGTCCTCCATCGGGGCGGATGAGGGCCGGTTTTACGTATTTGGTATATGCGGGTCATGCGGCGTATGGGAAACCCTTGATGAAGCTTCTGACTTTGAGGATATTATTGACGAGATATTTTGAGCTGCTCTTCCTGGCATGGATACACATGTACAATTACGACTGAAAATAGGGATTGGCAGGAAGGTCCTACACGGGGTGGAACGCGAATATACCCGGAATGCGTTCATGCACAAACATACACTGCCAGAGAAGAGATGTCGAGGGCTGCATCAACAAGCTGCGAGGAGGTCACTCTTTTGGACAATTCGAATAGCATATGAGATATTGTCTCATTCTTTGCATCAGCATCAATAATTACCATGCCTTGCTAACGCGTTAAGCTCAACGTCTATTGTCTGCCAACCCCTTGTCACCCTTTCGCTACTCCCTTTCTTCCTACATGATAGCAACAGCCACCACCTCTCGCTCAAGTTGGCGCCCCGCAGGTTCGCTTCGGACTTTCGGGAGAGTGAGAAAAGCCTGTCCTTGCTGGCCTATAGGAGCACGACGGGTAGGTATATTGGACTGCCGGCATGTACATGCATGAGGCTGCAGCTGGGTGTCTCCTGATCTCTCCACCTCCTCCAGCTTGATCTCCAAAAAGCCCGACGTCACAAACTCATTTCGGGCGGAGAGAGAGAGAGAGCGGGTTTTGCTTGACCTCACGCAACTCATCCTCAATATAGGAGGTGCTCGAGGTCGGGGTTGAAAGGTGATCGACGGCCCGTCACGAAGCTGTGATTAAGACTTGCATGTTCTTGCAGATGTTGCAGCCAACCCGGTCACGTTGTTTGTATGCAGGGCAACCCAAATTTGACGTCGAACGACATCGGCGCGGGGGGGACTCGATGAGGACTGCACTGTACCATGTTCAAAAGGAGAAGGAAATCTCGATCCCTTCCTGGTCTACAGTAGCATCGGCCTCTGGGCAGTCAAAGAATTTTCCTGAAGCCAGAGATACTGTGGTGGTGTATGGGAGGGTTGAAGAAGTTTCTCGTCAGGTCATGAGGTTGTATTGATCCGAACGCCGGCGCGAAGCGTCTCGTCCGGAGCGACCGGGGGAGCCATGCAGCCGTTGCATCGATTATCAACTGCAGTGCAACATGCCTATGACTTCATAACAACGTGAGCCAGAGAGAAATTTCTGGTTCACGGTCCTGAAGGTCTGCACACCAATAGCGATATCTCGTGCTTCGGCCTTTCATACCTACAAGTCCGTTGCATGATTTCTTGCTGGCCCCCCGATGCTTCCGCTCCGGGACGGGCACGGAAACCATCCGGTTCTCCAGCCACGAACAACCAACCCATGGCATGATGGGTCGTTGGAAACCGTTGGAAAGATCTAGCGACCCCTGTCATACAATACTACAATACATGGCTCTGATTGTCAAGGACAAACGCGCTGACTGCCATGTGGCTGTCTCAAACGGCAAGATTGGCCTGGTTGTCGCACCATGCATGCATGTCCGTCTGCAACCTCAGAAGACAACATTCACGCGCATCGACGATGAGTCCGGAGGGGGGGGGGGACAGGGCAGGGGGTTTGGCCTTCTCAGATTGGTCCATGTCAATGAGAAGAGCAGAACATTTTCAATAAAACAGAAAAAGGGGCATGTATTGAATGCATGCTACAATACTGTCCCTCGTCTTCAACCGGACTGAACTGCACGACGCAGCTTGTGGTTGGCTGGGCGGCAGGGTCGGAATGTGTCGAAAACGCGAGCCCTTTCGCTCTCCAACTCACTCACCCATGAGGGCTTCTCTGGAATGTTCGGACGCATAACATATCTTATTGTTCGGATTGCTCGGAATTCTCCAAGAAGCAAGATCTGACTGCACGGTGAGATCACTTTTCGCGATACTACATATGTAGTTCTGGATGAATGACACGATGGACGTCACAAGTATAAATAAAGTGCACTGCCTCCTTCGTCCTGTGGTTTTGCCCCCCTTGAGATCAGTATCCAACCAAGCAGCGAACTGCAATAAGGCACCGTATCAAGAGCAATACTTACACTTCCATCACTGACTTCGAGTCTATTAAGAGACCAACAACAACACAATGTATCTGCCAAGATCGAATCAGGCACTGGAGATCAACCCGCCTGCGGGTCAAGAATACCTCACCACCCACGGCTCTGACTGGCTGTGGGCTGTTACTGCCATCTTCGTCCTCGAATTCGTGAGTCCCTCCCTCACTGCCTCTCCTTCTAGGAATCATGACGAATCTAACACGCATCACACAGCTCGTCTTCTTTGGTGTAACCTTCGTGGCTCGCTCGGGAGAGAAGATCTTCCATTACCTCTTCACCGTCGCTCTGCTTGTTGGCTCTATCGCATATTACGCCATGGCATCGGATCTTGCATGGGATGTCATCTCCCAGGTCGACCAGCCCCAGAATGGTAACCGCCAGATCTTCTTCGCCAAGTATGTCTACTGGGTGGTGTCGTTCCCCATAGTGACCATTGCCCTTGGTCTCATCTCCGGTATCTCGTGGGCCACCATCTTCTACAACGTCACTCTGAGCTGGATCTGGTAAGTTTCTACTTTACTCACACTTCTACACATCAAACATGTTGCTAACAATCCTCCCAGGATCCTTACATACCTGTTCACGGCCTACACCACCTCGACATACAAGTGGGGCTACTACGCCTTCGGCACCGTCGCCTACCTCCTCCTGGCCTTCAGCACCCTCTTCGAGGGCAGCCGCAGCCTGACCACGCGGGACTTCGGCCCCGTCCGCGGCCACCACACCCTCCTGTCCGCCTGGACCAACCTCCTCTGGCTCAACTACCCCATCGCCTTCGGCATCTCGGACGGCGGCAACGTCATCGGCGTGACGGGCAGCTTCATCTACTTCGGCATCCTCGACGTGCTCCTGGTCCCCGTCCTGGCCGTGGCCTTCCTGACCCTCGCCCGCAAGTGGGACTACAACAGGATGAACATCGCCTTCACCCAGTACGGCCGCGTCAGGGCCCACGAGGGCACGTTCCCTGAGAAGCACACTACCGCCCCGGCTGGTGGCCCCGTTGCGGGTGAGCCGGCTGCCGCTACCGCTTAGAGAGGATGAGAGATCCCTACAGATGGTATAACTCGGTCGGATGTTCCCCCGCGTGCTGTTCAAGTCTTCTTCCTGCCGTCGCGTGGAAGGGGCGATGGTGGCCTCAAGCACTCGGGGGAAGAGATGCCGGGCGTGGCATCAATGATTAACGCCTAGGCAGTCAGAGGGAAGGGGTTTTCTTTGCAAGCGGTGTTTCGTTGTGGAAAGGAATCATGATGCTACTCTCTTTTACGATGTCATGTTTGAATTTTGGATTTTTTGGATACCTGGATACCCTCCCTTCACGGACAGATAGAGCGAGCAGCGGTGTTGGTATGTTGGCGGTGCTGTAATCCCCTTGATACGGCCTCCCTTTGGCTCGTATTGTGGAATGGACTAATGTGTAATAGCACTCGGAAAATTAATAAAATCAGAGAATTGTAGTAAGAATAATACTCCCCAGGTCTAATGCAGATGACGAACAGCAAATACGTGAACTAAACAAGACATGACAATCCGGATAATTCAGTATATACAAACGATTCCATTCCTTTCGCCTGCCGGTCCAGAACTGTCTCCTTGTTTCATTCGATTGTCACCCTTCAATAGTTGATCATTGCCTCACAATCGGGTCAAGAAGTATTAAGTGTCAATTGTAACTCTTACAAAATCAATTGCTGCGATTAGTTTCTGCCCGGAAACGCACTTGAGCGAGGGCGGCAGTCGTATCCGCCCAACAATGATGTTTGATAATGTACAATAGCTACTTAGCAAAGTAGGCAGTAACTAAGTGTTTTAAGGAGTAATAGCTTGAGCAAAAAGTAGTAGACATATACCAATTAAAGGTATGGTATGTATCAAAGGAGTTATAAGGCGTGAAGATACAATTCTTTAGATTTTTTGCAAGCAAAGATAAACGGGATTACCGAGTCAATACCTTTAATCTCTTAGCTTTTCAAACTTTAATGTATGTCAAATAATATTATCATCTATAGCATCTGAAATGCCCGAAACTCCCTTGACGCCAGCACATCCGAGGCGGAGGGCCTTTCGTCCGGATTGACCACCAACATGAGACGCAGAAGGTGCCTCAGCTGCTCTGGTATCTTCACCTTTTGGGCCTCCTCTTCGAAAGGTGAGATCGCCTGCGGGATTGGTTCCTCTTCACTGAAACGTACAGCAAATTCGACTGCTGATTTCAGGGTAGGACGCTCAACCTCGTCAGGGGTGGGAATACACCAGTTGGGAAAGAGCCGTTTGATCTTTGCCATACACCAGGCTTCGTTGACGAAAGGATGAGGGCTGTCCCCCGTGCCCATGACACCAGGCTTGATCCAGCAGAGCATCATCGCGGCGACTGCCCAGACCTGCGATGGTTTGGTGCAGGCCTGGCCTAGGAAGACTTCAGGGGCGCGCATGGCGTATGGCTGGGCGTTATAAATATGGCCGGCCGGAACAACTATAAGCGTGTCAGTAAAAGCGTCTGTCTTGTTTAGCAATACTTTGCCTACCGAGTCCTAAGTCACCTACTTTGGCAATGATACGGCCCGTCTCGATGCCATAAAGCAGGATATTGGCGGGTTTGTAGTCTGGGCTGATGAGCGGATGACAATTCCTTCAAGATCACATAATGTACCTGTATTCACATATTGTTGGCTAGCCAGAACGTCGCAACTGGTCAACGTTTCTTTGAGGACCGCCTTCATGATGGCGTAGGTGCGCATGTCAGGCTGGTATTTCATATCCGCAAGAGTGGTATCCAGCCATTCCAAAGCGATGGTGCGGCTGTCAATCACATCATACATTTGCCGGAAGCACATAGCCGAGGAGACACCAGGAAGGAGATAACTTTGACATTCACGGCGCAGGTTTCTCACGGCAGCCTCATCGTCAGGCAGAGCCTGTTTGATGACAGCCCTGGGACGCTGGGTTAGTTTCAGAACTTGGATACAGTTGATGCAACACAGCGAACCATTGGGGGGCATTGGAAGCATTCCCGTGGGGAACGACCTTGGCTTTGAAGACGGCGGATGCGTGTGTGCTATCGCCTTTGACAGCAGCCACGATGCGGTAGTCCCATTGGGCTCCTTGCAGAAGGTGTCCAGGAGAAAGAGACGACATTGTTCGTGATGAAGAGTTCCTTGTAGCAAGAAAAGTAGGATATGGGACTGGGCGCATTGTGAGAACCTAGAAAGGTGAAGAGGGTGAGGCGGATGAAAGTACTGTTATGAGAGGAACTGACAGATGTCTGGCCTACGGTAGTTGTGGGTCCGCCGAGACCCAAAGCCCCCGGTCCCAACATTCCAAACATACGAGAAAAGGGCGTCGAGGGCATCTACGCTGGCGGCCACGACCCAAGCGGGCAGTTCGGACTCAACTTTCGCGATGAGCGTCGCGTTCCCTTCGAGTCTCTCCAGTGCTGTCAGCCGCTGGCGCGTCGAGTTGCCGCCCGAGAACAAACACTGCGATCTCGAAAGCGTCAGCGATCTCGTCCGACGCCTCAGTTACACGGCTGGGAAGGCCAGCGCCGCGCTGCGAGACGCGGCTGTCAAACATCGAGGCTTGAGCATGTGCATATGGGGGATAACAGCAAAGTTGTCAGGCAGGGGGACCCCGACGTGAACAGCACCAGCTTCCGGGGGATGATTGTAGGCACAGCCGATTCATACTAACGAAGTGGACGGTGGATGTCATACAGGGAGGGATTGGACAGAGATCACGGTAGGATGGTAGACGAGAAATCTCCATTGCCATATTGTCTTCCAGTAACCCCTCACCCCCTTTTCTGTTCAGGTGTGGTGGTGGTTCGCCATATACATCAGCCAAGGAAAGATAACCCATCAATACACCCCATACCAGATACCCGTGGACAAATCTTGAGTGATTATAGGCTTCAAAGATTCCGGGACCGGGTGACACTTCCCACCATCAGACGACGGCAAACCGAGAGGAACGGTATGGACAAAACTCTAGCGATGGCGTCTCGCTTACCATTGCTCAATCGAGATCCCTCTGATCTGACTAGAGGCATCTGTAGCACAAATGTAACCTCCCGGCCGATGTCGCTAGGGTAACGTGCGGGAGGTCTCCTCAAACCTGATGAGAGTTCCGGATGACCAAACTCATCAGGCGCGCTGGGCAACGCAGTACAATGTAAGCATCGCCCGGATTGTCTGCCTGTCCGACGTGGACGTCATATACCATCCTCACTCGAAGCTGAGCCTTTTGAGGCGACAAAAGTTCTGTCCTCGTGCGGGCGCAGGCTGCACACTCTTGATCAGGTCATGCGAGGCTGGTCGGCCACTAGACGCCAAGTCTGTCACGAAAACCACTACTCAACCAGGTTGTCCAGATCTGTTCTCAGGCTCTGCGTATGAGCTAGAGCCCTTGAAGAACCTCGTCCAGAAATCTGCTCATGCTGGATCGAGAGACGGGCGCTTGCTCGCTCATCGACCGCGTCGCACGGCAGAAAAGCTAGCAGCCATCACCACTAGACCACAGCTCAGGTATGACGGCGTCAAGCGATTCGCAGATGAGATGAGGAGGACCAATCTTCACCCTGTTGGGATGCAGCACTTGCTAAGTAGGCAATTTTTCTGCAGATTGCCCACTGACTTCCAAGGTTATCAGTAAGCTTCGGATCCATCGTGGTTTAGGGCAGAAGCCTTGGGGACCAACACGGCTTCCGATCCCATCAGCACGGTGCTTACATTGCCGAAAGGGTTGGAGAGTTACCTCCCAACCGACCCGAACTCAAAAGCCACTCAGCAAGCCACACCAGAGTTTTTTTTCCCACCCGGAGATGAGATGGCTTGGTTTAATGGTCCGATTCTGGCGAGAGAGATCCCATCAGCCGGCGTCACCATACGTCGTGGTGTGTCGTACTTTAGCAACGCACATGATGCAGTGTGACGCTGCCTACCAACGGCCCTCGCGCAGAAGAAAGAGGGTGTGCTGCGGAGGGCAAGGAGGGAGGGGAGGGCAAGGAATGCGGGAGACAGGTTCCATGGCATACATAGAACAAGATTGCGCCATGCACTGCCCATTGAGCCGGTTCCTGTTCTGGTGCCAGAACCTGAATGGATGATGAGACAACCACCACCAAGAAGCAGCGTCAACCCGCGTGGACAGTGCGAGTCCCGCCTGTGCGTGTGCCGTCAGCGAAAAGTAATCCGTACTGTAGGTGAGCATCGCAGGCAGCCTTTACCGCCACGTTTGCTTACCTTTAGACCCAAGTTGGACTGGGCGAACCGTGTGTCCTACCAAGCCCATTGGCGAGGGGCAACGCAATTTGTACAGTCTACTGTAACAGTGCGATCCTTTTCTTTCTTTTGGTGTGCAGCCTTTTTGTCTTTTTGTGTGTAGCGAACTCCTTTTTGTCGAATACCGTGTATGTGATTCGCTTACTACCTGAGTAAGGAATGTTGGATCCCGGAAATGACATCTCAGTATACACAGTCAGCAGATACCGAGTGAAAGGGACGGACCAAATGATCCAGCCCCCTGGGTTCTCTTGACTCTTTTCTTTCCCTTCTTTTCTCCGTACCTTCTCCGTACCCAATATTACCTGCCCAATACCACGGCTTCGGTGTCCTGTCCCGGTCATCTGGTCATTAGCCCCAACAAGGAGGCAGTAACGACAACTAACACGAGATTGTGAGATGTCATGACGAGCCCCACGGCTCCCAAGAAACAAACAACCGAGAACACTTAGCGGAGAGATCCATCTATGCAACGCACGTCCTGAGCGGTCCTCTGGTCGGCTGAGCTCCGATGAGATCGGCAAAGATGACAACTCGCGCCGTCTACGACGGGCTACTCGTTAGCCCGATGTGTCCCAGCGCAGCGGGCGGGCTCTTTGAGAGAGATCCAGCGCCCTCATGATGGAGAACAAGGGCCCAGGCAGCAGTTGCTTGGCTATTCCCTAGGTTGTTTCCGTATGTCGCGTCTACATAGTAATTACAACATAGTACATACCTACCAACCAACCAACAAGTACATGATGGCAGTCGAGTCAGAGCCCTGCATCGAGCTGAAGGAGGGTCTTCGCTATCCGGGGGTGCGGCGTCTTTTATTATTATTATTAGCTCTCTGACGAAACGCCATAAACTGGGTGGGTGTTTGGCCGACGAAACGATGTCCCCGTCCGTGTCGACGGTCCCGAACGCCATTTAGGAGAAGCATGTCCGGGCCACTTATATACAACATGCATAGTACTTGTATTGTTATGCCATCTCCTCGGGTGTTGAGAAAAAAAACTAACAAAAGGGGATTTGATTTGGCCTATCTAGAACTTTACACTGTGCAGCGTCTAGGGCAGCGTCAGGGGCAGCATACATATGTACAGCAGCAGCAGCAGCAGCAGCAGTATGTATGTACAGATGTAGAAGAAGGAGACAAGAAGGGAGCGGTCCGTTGTCCGCGCTCCGCGGGAACGGAGGTACTGCCTGTTTGGGAATGCCGGCAGCACCCAAATCCACAGCGCTGGGAAAATAGAAAATGAAAGTTGTGACAGGGCACAGCCAGGGCAATCCCCGCACTTGCATCGCTGTCTGCCAGTTTCGCAGCTCTGGCAGTCTTCAGAAAGCATACACTGAACCACTGTCTCTCTTTTTTCCTTTTTCTTTCCTTTTCTTGCCTTCTCTTCTCCCGTACCACCTCGAGTCATACCCATCTGTGCAGCAGCTATCGAAGGCAAGGTTAATATTAGGGGTGGGCGGTCGAATGGGACGTGCTCCTGTGTTTCACTGGTCACACTCTTTATTACCTATAGTGAATCCTGTTACTGTATACTAAACTGTCCGTTAGCTGTCAGCTTCCTTAGCTTCGTGATCAACACCGTAGTGTGTGCAGCTTTTCTGACCCATTTCCGTTCCCGAGATGAGCAGGATGAGGTTAGCGGAATCATCTAGCTGCGTCATCATGGGGTGATACTTGCTGTAGGTACTGGAATAAAATAAAAAAGGGCGTCGAGACATCATCAAGCGACGACTGGACTCGAGAATGCCCAGCAGGCCTGGGTGGATCTGGGTTTCTGTCGGGGATCAACACCTGGCAACCAAAGGGGCGGGCGGGCTGAGCCGGTACCCCATCAGCCCGCGAGCCATTCCCCACATCCTTTGAAAGCCAGAGTACACACAGTACTGTACATAGCCATGACCCGTTTCAATCAACGTTTTGGAAGCCCTTGGTACTGCCGACATTGATGATGATTTCGGGTTCTGTTGCCGAAAGACGAAAGGGATCCCGATTACTCCAAGCCACTGTCGCATGTTTTCTCGCCGGACAATAGCTTCGTATGCATAATGTATATACCTACTGTGTAGTATAGGATGTTTACCTAGGTACCCATGCTGGACGGGAACCCGTGTGTGCGTTTCCGGTGTGGTGTGTGCGCACTGTAAACATACCTAGCGCCAAGGTGAACGTTTGTGACCTACTAGGTACATAGGTACATGATCCGTACATAGTACACATGGGCTTTCACGGCTATACCTTCTGGTAGGTAGCTAGGAAGTTACAAGGTTGGAACGAACCGTCCAAAGTTGGTCAAACTCAATACTCAAGAGAAAATGTTACAATACAAAAATCTGACTATAATAGATACCTAATCCCAGACAGCCATCTCGTTCATCTAATAATGGGGACATGTTGGAAGGTTCGATCTGAAATGCGATGTTCACTCTGTTGGTTACCGAACGGCTGGTTTTTGGGCCCCCAATGATTCCATCCCGTTCCAGATGCAGACGAAACTGGCGAGGCCCAGTCATACCAGCAACTGGTCCGGCTGTGAAGGATCTACAAGCCTGGAACCCTGACTGGATTGATTGGTCAAATAAAACGCGAAACCCATGGTACGGTAAATCTGTACCCCGTACCGCCCCTGGTACAACCAACCCTGCCATCATTTCCACCACTTGCCCCAAGAGGTCAAGACGGTTTATGGATTAGGTATCGTCCTAATTGAGGGTGAGTGTGAGCATGTGGATGTGCGTTAGTGTACCTAGGTAGTATAGTGTAGTGTAGTGTAGTCCGTACCTATTTAGTAAACCGAATAGACCTCAGCACCACGGACTCTAGGTTTTAAAGATAATGTACCTAGGTAACTTCGAAAGGTTGAAATGTCTCCCAAGTCTCGCAAGTCGTCAACCGATGGCTCATCAAGTGTCTGTCAACATGTGTCAAGTGGTTCCCGGCGTCCCGTCCTCGTTCGAGTGCAGCCGAGAAGCTTACCAGGTTCGGCAGGTGCCCCCAAGCCCCCC
>LKEA01000015.1:460833-476867 GCA_003795315.1 Cytospora schulzeri | reverse complement strand
CTACCAAATCCTGCCATTTTGTGAGCATTCTTGGGATAAAACCACCACTGCTCATATCGCGAGTCATAATCGTGTTTAGCTGTTGGTCGGCCTGGACTGCTACAACAAGAGAAAGGAGAACTTGCCTGCGTTCAATCCTACATCTCATCTCCTGACCGACCGACCAACCGACCGACCGGCATCCTCCTGCCCGAACCCGTTGATGTGAGCTTCTTGTTCCCGCTGAAATTCCGCATCTGCCTTCTCGATTCCTTGATCAATTTCTGTAACTTGCATTTCTTCTCTTATCATACATTTCCATATGCTCTACATCTTGCAGTTGCTAATCGTGAAGAAGCAACCTTATCTGATCGTTGCCGGGCGTGTACCCTGTTCCGTGCCTTTTGCCGTGGCTGTGGCTCATTACCGGGAGGTTTGATAATCTACCATATCACAAAGGACTGCATACGACACAACGACATGGTTTCTGCACTTGGTCCACCTGCACCACCGACGAGAATGGGGGAGACAATGACGATTTCGAGGGTGACCCGCGATGGTCGGGGCCTTCACTATGACTTGCAGGTTCTGCAACAACCAGAGCGCGCTCGTGCCTGTGGATCTGGTCCCAAGTGTAAATTGAAACCATCTCAGGCCGCCACGGTTCATGTTACAGATGCAGTGCTGACTATTTGAAAATATAGCCTCTGCGGACCGGCGACCTGTTGATCCGCCACCTGTGGTGCAAATGAAGATATTCGAAGGCCCGACCAGGGAGACGGCCAAGGATATTACCTTCGCTTACAATGCCGACTTCTTCCTGTACGCTAACTTGCATCACGCCCGTGATATGGCTACTGGCCGTGCTGCCGCACCGAGCACACCTCCCGTGCTTACCGGCTCGCCTGTGTCGAGCATGATCCTGCTGGACCGGCCCACTGAGGCTGGCTACTTTATTTTCTCGGATCTTTCTGTGCGCCACGAGGGCAGATACTTCCTTACTTTCTCCCTACTGGAGGAGCCCAAGGAGGAGAGGGATATGGATGCCGATGAGCCCATGTCTGGGACTGATGAGATCACGGGGCCCGACATGTGTTCTGCGCGCCGGCACTATAGTTTCCGAACGACGGTGCAGACCGACGACTTCGACGTCTACAGTGCCAAGAAATTCCCTGGACTGCAGGAAAGCACACAGCTCAGCCGTACTGTTGCCGAGCAGGGTTGTCGTGTGCGCATACGCCGTGATGTTCGAATGAGGCGCCGGGAGAAGGGAAAGGGAGGAAAGGATGTCAGCGCCCGTGGGGAGGAATATGCACAGGGCGCACCATCAGAGAGGAGCACGGCAACTATCAGAGGACGTTCCTCGAGCAATGCCAGCCTGGAAAGGGTGCCATACCCACAAGATCTGCACCGCCGCCCGTCAGGCCTGGAATTCGCACCTCCAAGGCCATCGTTCGCCGCCTCGGAGCCCTCCGCAAATAGGCACCTCACGTTTGGTGGGCAGCCAATGCCACAGTATCCCCCGCACCCGCGCTCAGTCCCAGCGTCGCCCTCATACCCGCCACCCGGTGCGCCTTATGGTCATAGGCCATCGTATCCGTACAAGCCAGAACAGTCGCCGACACAGGTCTATGCTCACCAGCAGCCCGCCCCAGCTCCTCGAGAGATGTATACTCAGCGAGTACACCCGGCGCATCCTGCACCACCGCCTCTGGCTCCGAGACTGGAGCCTGCCATGGAGCCGCCACAAAGGCCCCAGGACACCATCCTGCCGCCTATCTCGGCATTCACAGACGGCGTGGCGCCACAGCGGAAGCCGTCGTACACACCTCAACCGATCGCACCAATGCCGCCTCGTCCTCAGCAGCAGTACCAACAGAAACCCGAGATCAACTCACCCTTCAGGATGGAACACAATGTGTCCCCGTACAGGGTGGAGCAGCAACAGCAGCAACAACAGCAGCAGCAGCATCAGCAACCGCACCCTTCTCCACCCTATCACCACAAGGTGGAATACGTCTCCCCACCGCCATCACAGCATTCGGGTGCATACGCCGCGCATGGGCAGCCACCGCTGCTCCCCCAGCCGTCCATGGCCTCGCGGAAGCGTACTGCCGACGAGGCCTTCCCGGCCTCTGACTACCAGCGGATGCAGAATGGTCGGCGGCAGGACGAGGTGGCGGACTATGCCAACTTCCCATGGAGCGAGCCTCGGTATGAGCGTGCTATGGGCCCGCAGATCCCCGCAGTCTTTCCGTCCCTGACGGGCTGATTTCTCTATTGTACAACTGTCACCCGATCACTGGCCAGAATCGTCTACGAAGCAAATCATCTTTGGAGAGGGACGTGACTCTACAGAATTTACACCGAAATCTTCTTATTCTGTGTATTACAATCGGTTGCCATGAGCTGGCAGTATTACTTTCTCTTTGTCTGGTGGATCTTGTTTGAACTTTGGCGTCTCTGGGTTATTTATGGGGGTAATGATATCCGGATCATGCTGGGAACTGGCGTCTAGGATGGGGGCTATATATCGGATGCGTTTTTGCTGTCCCTTTGGCGGGACGGCCCTTGTCCACTTGACAATAAACGCAGGAGCTCAAGCTGCCGGCTGTGTACTTAGTTGGGTAGTCAATTCCTCTAGAGTCCGGGACCATCTGGGCACCCGTGGACGGAGTGAGACAGGCAGTACAGTATCACCCTTTATAGAAAAGGCCCAAAAGTTTTGTAATGAAAATGTTACAATGTTGATCCTGCCATGACACCTCGTGATAAATAAGCATCATTACCCACAGGTTCTACTACTACATACTACTGTGATGTTACGTGAAAGGCAAGTGAGCTACGTACGTGATAGGATTCAGGAACGCTCAATCTTAAAGATGATCCATAATGACCAGGGCTGTTCTGTACTTACCTCAAAGGGAAGGTATCCCATCCCCAGACCATGGAACCAGGCCATGGATCCAGGGGGCCTAGAGCCACGATCGAAATCACGATCATGGGCTGTCGCGTTTTTCCTGGCATTTTCCCTGCTGGTCGAGAGGTTTAGTTGCACAAACACCCTGAACGCGATGGTTCGGGATTCACGCGCAGTGGGACTCTTGGATCGAAAACTACGCCTCAGTGGGTCAAAAATACGCGCACGTTTTTACACTCACATGCACTATACAGGGGGGCGGCTGGGGAGGGGGGGGCACCTACACTTACTATGGTAGTATGGCAGTATGGTAGTGTAGACGGACCCGTACAGGGGCCCGCATCAGAACTGGGAAGGAACCTTGGAAAGGCTTACATGGTTGATTGATTGGCTGACACGTGTGGCTTCCCGGCCAACAAGCCCCCACCGCACTTTCATTTACTGTGGTACAGAGAGGGTACTTTACTTTCTGCAGGTCTGCACAGCTTTGACAGACGTACCTTGATTCAACCAACCAACCAACCATTCGTTCATTTTATTATCCATTATCATCCATCACAGCACAGCACAGCACAGCACCAGCACACACACATACACACATACACACATCTGCCTGTCTTTCTGTACGTTTCGTTTCCCCGTACGCATCCATTTTGCCTACACAATACACACAAGACCACGTCAGTCTGCGGGTTTAGACTTTAACTTGTTCCTTTCCCCACAAACTATCCTCCTTTCAGGATCAATTGATTGATGAATTGAGCTTACCAGGACCCACACTGCAAACCGAGACACACACACACACACACACACACATACACATCTACATACCTACACTATCGGCCTCGCTACCTCGCTGCCTCGTGGCTCGTGGCTCGTGGCTTGCTTCCTGTCAGGCCCGTCTACGTGTATCTGTTGCGTAGATGCTCGCGGCGGGTCCCCCTTGAACAGGTACAGTAGTACCGAAGGGCTGGGCGCCATCATCAGATTCATCACAGCACCAAACAATACGGATTTCCCCAGTAAACAAATCCCCACCCCAGCCCACCAACGTCCCAACCGACCCGTTCTGCCGACCCGGTGAACCCATCTCCTCCTCTTGTTGATTGTCCACAGAAAGGAACATCGACAACCATTGTCTTCTCTTAACCGGGTTCCCAATTCACTCGTACCTCGTCTGCGTCTGGATTTGGGAATCCCATCCAACAACGCCTCACGCCTAACGGCCCACGGCAGTCATCATGGCGCCTTCGCCTCAAAGCCGCTTCATCGAGGGCTCCATGAATGACCGCGCCAGCAACGCCCCGCCGCCAGGATACCTTGGAGCCGCCGCCGCCGAGGACACCGCCGAGTATGAGCGCCAATTCGCCCTTGATTGGAGAGCCCCGGACGCCAGCTCTCCCCGGCCCGGCAACCGCAGCAGTGTCGTCAGCATCGGCTCGGCCGCCTCGCCGACCTCGCCGCGCAGTGCGACATGGTCCAAGGGCCAAAAGCCAGCAGGGTCGTCGTCGTCCACATCGGGATTCCTCGCGCCCCTATGGGGCGGCGTCAAGGAGAGGCTCAGCCTGACTCGGTCCAAGTCCAGCAATACCATCACCAGTGAGAAGCACAGCAGCGACGACGGGAGCAGCAGTATATTCATCCTGCCGACGTTCAAGCACAAGCGGTCCGAGAGCACCAATACCGCCCAGATTCTTCGCGCAAACGACAGTTCACGGCAGCTGGACACCAAGTCCCTCCACCACGGCAGCGAGACACCAAAATTGAAGAAGGCCCCTAGCGCTGCTACGCTTCCCATCGGCGGTGTGAATGCTCCTAATCGTTTCGACCCTGCAACCCGACCAACCCGCGAAGAGATCCAAGCGAATTACCAAAGTCTGTTAGCTAGTGGCTTCTTTGGAAACCGTGCGATCCAGTCCACGAGGTTTTCGGCACCAGGTCAGAACCAGAATCGACCAAACCCGCCTGTCAGCCCTTCCTTTGCACACCGCATCTCGGAAGATGGACAGGAACAGCAGGAAGAGGGTGAGGCTCTCTCGCCTCCACCTCCACAGCGTCAACCACCGCCGCCACCTCTCATTCGTACAGCAGCAAATCCACCTGATCTATCAATATTAACGGACATGATGTCACAATCGTCTTCGTCCGGAGGCATCCAAGCCAGCGAGACCGTCGTATGGAGTCCTGTGCCAAAAGATCCGGAAGTCACAAGCGACATGCTACCGCCACCGCCATCCCCGCCGAAGCACAAAAAGTCACGCCACAAACCATCACTATCCTTGACATCCGTGTTCAGCTCGGCCCGTTCCGTCAATGAACCATCTGAATCCCGCCTGTTTCGTTCTCCACCACCGTCACATGCCAAATACTCCCTGGACTCTGGCCGGCGGAGCTCCGACGGTCAGCGCAACGTGGTTTCAAAACAGCAGAGAGGTGTGAAGCGGCCGTTTACCGCTGCGAATGTATCAGATTTATCTCTTGCAGGCAGAGTTTACTATGGCCTTATTGGTGGCGGGGAGAGTGACACGGGCGTTACTGCAGCGCAGGAGACCGGGCATGAAAGTGGGGCACGGAAGTTTGTCAAGAAGATTCGCAAGTCTGCCAGCCGACTATCTATGGATCTGGGGAAGACCATGTCGCGGCCGGCGTCTGTATTCGGTTATGAAAGTGACGCGAACAATTCGGGCATGTTGTCGCCTACGCGGGAACCCCTGTCCGCCGTGATCAAGAGGTCGTTTGACTGGCGAGGGGGGAAGTCGGGGCCAGAGGAACCTACCACTGGAACCAACGGCAATTATGAAAACAGCGACAGCAATAACCACAGGAGTGGAAACAGGACTGACAACGCAAGAAGTAGGGCTACGAGCCCTGCGCCTAAAAGCACAACAGGGAGATTTCTAGCACCGTCTCTATCCGTGATAACAGGCAGTCCAGCGAGTCCGGAGCGGAACAAGCTCAAGAAAAAGGAGATACATGGCCGACGCCTACGACGACAGGATAGTAATAACTCACCAAGCAAGGCCACGCACCAAGCCCCGGTACCGAGCCCGACACAAGACAGGGCTACGACGACCATGGAATACACGATGGACTGGCAAACCGGCCAAGTCCGGCCCACCCACCAGGCTGGCAACAACCAAAGGCAAAGCCGTAGTAGAAGTAGGTCCAGACCAAGGCGCTCTCCGACGGCCATCTTCATGCACAACCAGTCGCGACCAGGAACCGCTCACAGCACCGACAGCTTTCTTTCATCAACCTCCAACAAAAACTACCACCACCAAAACGACGTCGCCTCTTTCTCCTTCGGCTCTCCTGTCCAGCCTCACCGCAGTGCTGAGATGAACAACGCCACCCCAGTCAGCACCGACTATATGGAAGGAGTAGAGTTCGCCGCGCCCCCATCATACCACTTCCCAGGCCGCGTCCGCCCCGGAGTCCCGCTGGCCATCGTCCCAGACGCGAACAGGGGCATCCCGTCCGTACCCAGCATCCCCGGCGAGTTTAGGAACGCGAAGATCACGACGAACGGCCGAGGCGAGAACAGCAGCGGCATGGATGCCATGGCCATCGATGGAAACGGCAGTGCGTGGTCCAGCCCGCAGGCCTTGTTCTGATCCCTGGACGGCCCAGCCCGGCTGGCTTCTGGTCGTTTTGATCGGGGTGGATTGATCTGAGCGTACCCAGAGGATGGATACCACCCAATACCACCCATCACCACCACCACGCAAGGGTGGGAAACAAGGAAAAGGAAGGAACAGAGAAGAGGAAAGAGATGCTTACAAGGGGACTATCACAGGTAAAGCCTCGAAGCAAGAGGAGACGGTCGGAATTACGGCACGACCACAAAATAACTCCTCGGTGTGGAGAAGAGGAGTGGGCTTTTGCAGTCCGATGGATGGATGAATGGATGGGAATTTTCGACTTTTATGGTTCTTTTTTGCACATGATTGCTTTTGACACTCATGAGAATGAGTAGTACATACATATATGCACATGTGGGGCATTTTGTTATTGGGGACAGAGGAACAATCGAGGTAATTGTTGTTGGATCGACTTGGATATGGAGATGGGATGAGGCAGATGTGCTGGTGGGAGAGGGGAGGGGAGGGGGTATTGTCAATTCTTTTTTTTTGACTTGTCGGTTTGTTCCTCTGGTTCGGAGAAGGCCTTGGTTTTTTTCTTTTTGCCTTCTCCGTTTCAAAAAAATGATGTTAACGATTATGAATGATGTATGTAGATATGACTACTTGATGACCACCCCCTTGTTTTGTTTCTCTTCTTCAACCTTGAATGGCATTAGGTAGATAGTTTCGGTTACGGATGGAGGGATCTGTCCGGAGACCAAGAACGAAAGAAGGCTTGCTTGTTCACCGCACTTGTGAGACGTGACGATGATGGCGGGCGCCCATGGGGGCGGACACCTTTTGAGGCCTTGGGAGGAGTCTGTTGGTCAGGATTGGTACTGAGATAGGTGTGGATGGCTAGGAGATAGATTCCCCCATGGAGTAATGGTTAATTGGACACATAATTGTGCACCTCGAAGCCTGGGCCAGGCTATTTGTTACTCTTCCCAGTCTTGATGCAAATCTCAGTGAACGAACGGATGAGTGCGGTTTCCAACGGGAGGAGGGAGGGAGTGACCCGTGAAGGGCCAAAGTAAATAAGTCGCACGTAAGGCGAGCTTCTCTATTAGATGATTTGTCTTGCTTGTCTGCCTGCTATATGTTTAGGTACCTGCCCCGGTCTCAAAAAAGGACGACCACGATGATGACGACGACGCGCAACTGATTGATTGTGCCGTGTTTGCTCTCCCCCCCAAAATAACCAACCAAACAAAACAACGCTGTGTTGATGAACCAGTTGAAACACCGAGTTGCCGAATCTTCATTTCATTCAATCCCCCAACCCGGCCCGGTTCCGATTTTCTTTTCGGAATCTCTGTGTGCGCCATGGAGTACAGTACTTTGTTGCAAATGACTTTGTAAAAAAACACAAAACACGAAAAGGGTCACCCAAAGTCGCTCTCTCTCTATGTAAAATACCTTCCTTCTTCCTTCCAGAGGGGAAAAATCGGAATCTAAAACCCCGCCCCCAGCATTGACGCCGGCCTCTCCCCTTCCCTTATTCCTTTCCTTGTCCATATTCCATCACAGTCATTTCAAATTTACTGGACCTCGCCGAGGACAACACCAGGCTGGGCCGTGTGCACGGCCGCCTGCGGCTTCCACGCCGCGGAGGACGACGCGAAGCTCCACGCGGTGGTGAAGAGCCCCGGGAAGTGGCTGTACAGCATCGCGCACGAGATGACGAGGAGCAGCGGGATCCAGATGAAGAAGAGGTTGCGGTCCCTGCTTAGGTTCTTCATGTTCTCCGCGTGCGCCTGGCGCAGGTTGTCCTGTTGTTCCTTGGTGATGTTGTTCTTGCGTCCGATCTGCAGGAGCTTGGGCAGCTGCCTTGGCGCCTGCTTCTCCACGACCCGCTGCTGCGATGAAGATGCCGATGCCAATGTCGTTTCTTGTTGTTGGTCGTACAGGGTGGCACACTTCCTATCCGCCTCGTAGTCGGTGGCCGCTTGCGCAGCGGACGCTTGTTTCGTGTCGAGGTCACCGTGGGGGCTTGCGGCACTCTTGCCGTCCCGTGTACCACCAGGGAAGATCTCATCATAGGCAGGCGGCAGCCCCGTGGACGGTCTCAGGTTCGAGAAATCCCACCAACGACTGTCCACAGGACCTCCAATATTTGGTAGGAGTGCCGACATGCGATGCATATACGCCTGGTAGTCTGGCAGTGCTGACATGTTGGGCATTTGAGGCATTTGGGGCATCTGGGGAAGGTGCGGGAGGTTCTGGAAATGTGCGGCCATCGTCTGTTGTATCTGTTGCAACTGATCCTTGAAGGCAGCCATTGCTACAGCAGGAGAGGCCAGACCGCCCTGTACTTCTGTGTCAGGGATATCAATGCGCGACGGTCGTGAGCTCTGGGCTATCGTGCCACGGAGACCTCTGCGCGTCATTTCCAGCCACGAGTCTTCTTCATAGTCTGCTTCGGAACTGAACTCCACAATGTCTTCTGATTCGGTAGTGTCGCTGCTTGAGAACTCGTCGGATGCGGCAAGTTCCCGCGATGGCTCCCAGAATGAGCGCAGAGAAGTAGCACTGTTCGCACGGCCGTGAAGCGAGCCCCTTCTGCCAGCACGCTTGATCACGCGGATGACGTCCCGGGTGGTGGCAACATCCGAAGCCAGCAGGCCATTTCGAGTCTTGAGTATAGGGTCAGCCTTGTGCTGGATGAGCCGTCTCACCAACTCGGGATGATTGTGCATCGCCGCATAATGCAATGGGGTGTAGCCCCCAATATCTTGAACGTTGGGGTTCGCGCCTCTCACGAGCAAGCCTGCTGTAAACCGGTGAAGCCCAAGGACGCAAGACAGGTGAAGCATCGTCTGACCAGTCTTCCTCCGCAGATTAAGACGGGCCTTGTTAGTGCTGTCGTCCATGTCCAGGAGGTCCAGCACCTTGAGAAGCTGGGTTTCCAAGTTCATGCTGTACCCTGTAGGACCTCCGCTGAAACCGCCGCCGCCGTTCAGACTGCCACCACCGGAGCTGCTGTCAATGATCCGATTGACAAAGCCTCTAATGTCATCAGTGTGCCCTGTCAACTTCCCAGAAAGAACATTCAGTGCCAAGCGGAGCAGATGATTCTCGCTGTCATCTTTGTAGGTGAATGTAGCTTGCGGTCCGGCTCGCAGTGAGGGAAGCAGCTGTGGCTGACCATTGGGTCCCCTCAGCGTAACGGCAACTGTGCCGGCAACATGGTAAGGGGGCAAAAGGCAATGGAGGGCCTGCTCGCCCCAGAACGTGGTCGTTGTAGCCTTGGCCTCCCCGAAGATGACTTCCAAGCCATTGCAGAATCCAGATCCCAGAATGGTGACTTCAATGCCGCCAGTCATTGGACCCTCATTGGGGATGACCTTGTGGATCACGGGCATTGGCACCGGCTGCCTCAACTGGTTTGTGTTCGGGAAGGGCGCGGGTACAGGTATCCCGTGAGCCAGCATCTGGCCGACCTGACTGAGCTGTTGCTGCTGTTGCAGAGTACCATGCCTCAGCTCGTTTGGACTCGGCGCCCTACTAGGATGGCCCGAAGCAGCGGCAGGGAACAATGGGGTGGCGGACATGCTCTCGGTGGTTGTGGCCCCATTGGCATCTTGGAACACGACATGCTCATTGCCATTCGGCGTTGGGGTTCCAGGTGGGAAAGATGTGGTTGCAGCTGACGGATTCTGGGCGAAAGCTCCATTTCCAGCACCATCGGAGAATGGGATTGAACTTGGCGGCGTGAATGGGGAGGTCGAAGACGGCGGCCCTGGCTGGCCGTTTTGCATGGTACTCGGCGGCTGAGTAAAACTGTTCGTCTCGAGCCGGGTCATCAGTAGAGTAGTGGGGAGCTTTGTGCTACTTGATTTCCTTTTCTTTGCGGATGGCCCTGCTGTGGTTGGCGAAGGCGGTCTTGACAGGACCCTCGGGTTAGGCACTGTGGATGTGCGCTGTGAGGTTCCATTGGGGACCGGTGGGGATTGAAAAGCGTTGGCACTGCGCTTCAAAGCCTGGATGTCGGAGGTCGACTGTGATTGACGGAATGGGTGTCCAGGTTGTAACGCGTTCATGTCGATTACGCTGTTTGGTGCTACCGGGGACACCGTAGTGACTGCCGACTCCCCGGCATCGGCCGAGCTGGGGTGGTTTGGTGCGGGTTGAGTCTTGTGGTCGTCTGTTATCATGATGGAGGGAGACAGAGCTTGAGTTACCATCTGGCCGAGGTGGTCCTTGAGGGTGAAGATGACCTGGAACCCAACTTTCTCATGGTGGTGTCGGCAATAGCAAGCGATTCGCATCGGCGCCTCGATCTGCATGGTACCTGGGGGTGCGTTAAACTCTGGCGGGACTTGCTGCCACTCTTTGACTTCCTGAGTGTTGAAAACAATGACCCTCTTGGTCTCATCCCTCTTCCAGTTCTCTTCCTCCTCGGGCTTCTTGACCTTCTTACGGTTGGCACGCTTGTGTTCACGCGTGACACAACCCGGACAAATGTGGACCTCACCGCCGTTCTCCGGTTTATCATCGCCTTCTGGTTCCGACTTGATGTCGACCGGGTGTCCAGATGTCGCAGCACGAGCGAACGCCTTCTCCCTTAGCGCCGGTTTTGACATGGCACTAGTACAGACGAGCTGGGTGTACATCTCGAGTGTATCTGGTGCGGGGTTCGGTCTGGGTTTGACCAGCAACTTTGGCTTAGATATGGTATGTGGTGGGAGATGGATCTTCTTGACGCCCTGTGGCAGAGGAAACAGGGTCATCTTGATGGGTATTTGCGTCTCCACGCGAGACTTGGGCGGGATCGAGTGAATGGTCAACTGAGGTCGTTGTGGCGTAGCAGTCGTCTGCGGCATCATGGAAAAGCTCATGCTGCCGGGGTTTGGGAGAGGAGCGGTGAAGTCCATCAGCCCGGGCCGGCCTGGTGACAAGGAGTTGACGCCGAACCAGCTGCCAGGTGTGTTTCCTGCGGACAAGCCGCTGAAATCGGGCATATCGCTCGTGGCCGAAGAGAAATTGGCGATCGCGGAGGGTGAGGAGCCCTGGCTGAAGATCATCTGTGATGTAGGTGAGACTTCCCTCGAGCCAGCAGTGCGTATACCATTTGTAGACTTGGTCGTAGAGTAGTTCTGTAAAGGACGTTAGTCGCATATTTCAGAGCGTCCGAGCGGTGATACATACGGAATGACGCTTGCTGCGATAGGAAAATGGCGACTGCATGTCTGGCGGGGAGCCTTTGAAGGAGAAAACATTGTGATTTTCGGTATCTTCTGGAGGAGACTCGTCGGAGCCATTAGCAGGCTCAGGGCTCTGACTGCAGTCGGAAGGACTCGAAGAGCCCTGCCTGGGCGCGGATTGCGCGTCGCCAAAGTCTATGTGGTCGCCAAAGGGGGATTGAGCGAGAGCAGCAGGATCGATGGTGCCGTTGTCGAAGATGGATGGCATACTATCCATGGCCCCGAAGTCCGCGTCGTGGTCCCATTCTACCTTGGGGTTCGAGTCGATGTGGTCCCATATTCCCGCCATCTCAACATCACCATTGTTCATGGCTGGGGCCGATAATGAAGATCTGTCGGTTCTATGGGTGGTAGAGGAGTCGGAGGCCGAGTCTTGGTCGGAAGCGGTGGGTGAGGGAGCGGGTGGGATATGGCTGCTGTCGCCTGAGCGAAGAACGGTACCCTTGGAATGGGAGATGTCGGGGTTTGATTGAATGAGGTCCAAGAACTGAGTGGAATCGTCGAGGCCGAGATCAAGATCAGAATAGGCGTCGTAATTGATAAAGCTTAGCTCGGACATGGAGACGCCGTCGTTGGAATTCGTAGTCGGCGGCATGGCCAGCAGGCGGTTGTGGTGCAGGGCGTGTCGTCAGTCAGTCGGACCGGTATCCGGTGTCCGACTTAATCCGACTGAGCGCCTTGCGTGATAATCTGAATAGGACGGGAACGACTGCTGGCGGAGTGTGTATGCTAGTCGAGTTTACAAGAACATCAGGTCATTGAGGGAATGGTCTTATGTCGTGGTCGGTCGTTATTGTTGTTGTCGTCGTAGTTGGCGGAAGTAGTATGTGTAAGGTGTGTAAGGTGTGTAAGGGTGGGATTTGGGGTTTGGTGGTTTGAAGAGTCAACCTTGAAGGGTCGCGAATTGTGGAATGGGGCAGAATAAAGTCCACGGAGGAGATTTCCTGGGTTGGACGTGCTTGGGACCAAACCAACAGCAGCACGTAAGCCAGCCCTGGAGCCCTTTTGGAGTGGTCGGTGGGACTCGGGTGCGGAGTTGATTGGGACAGGCGGTAAAATAAACGGGGATCTTGGGGAGGAGACGCAGCTTTGCAGCTTTTTGAGGCGTTGGCTGAACAGCCCAGGTGTGCTGGTTAGCGCGAGAGGAGAGAAATATAGTGTATCCATGAACTGCAGTTACAGGGTATATGGTACTTGGCTCACCTTTTGGGTCGGCTTGGCAGCCTTGAGAGGGACACGTTTATACAATTACCCACCCACACGCACAGCACTAACTGACTACCTAAGTACAGTACCTACCTAGGCTGCTATGTAGGTACCTATCTACTCACTCACTCACTCATTCTTTCACTTGCAATCAATTGATATCCTGTTTTGCCCTATCTATATTCACTGTAATACTCCCGTCAACCCACGTCTTATATGACAATAGAACCCCCACTTTGGACTTTCCCCTTTTTTTCTTTTGCATTGACAGCAAAACCCAGGGATGAGGGGGGGACAGGAGAGTGAGTTGGTTCTAGTGTGTACCTAACATAGGAGTCGAGGCACTGGGATGACGGAAGGTTGAGAAGCCTAAGAAGTGGAGGTGGTGAATCTATTAAGTAAGCACTTGTGCGCATCTCGAAGAGAAAAAAAGGGCCATTACAGGACCAGTGACCCAGGTACCCACGTACGTACCATGTACAACTGCGCACTGCGGTCCGTCCCCCGCGCGCCCTCGACGGCAACGGCAAGACGGGTCCCATGTACGGTACAACGACGGCCAAGACCCTGACTCCACACTACACACACCTGGGCACTTTCAAAACAACCCAAGATTGACTGAGACAATTTCCTGACATCCACCAGATTAGTACTTACTATCTAGATACGATCCCCTCCCCCACGGGGAAAGCATGGACTGGCATGATATCCTGGCAATACCTGCTTTTGCTTTTGCTTTTGCTCTTTGCTTGTGTACTTCCCACCTTCCACCTCTCAGAACAGATCCCTAAGTATGTATATAGTATATAGTATATAATATATAGTATGCCCATTACCCTTCCCCGGCGAATACTTCCAAGATTCTTTACCCTGTGCAGATCTGTACCCTACCTACCACACATGCAACTTCAGGCACACACCAGGCACAGGTTCTATGCAGTGCAATCCTGCTAGGGATTTCCAACCTGCTACTGTCCGGGCCTTCTTTGCCGTCTAACCAGCCCCAGACCAGCTTGACCTGCGTTTGTTTTCCCCCGTATCACGACATCCTACATGTACATACATACATACATACATACATGCCTTTTCTTTCTCTATCAGACCGAGCGACATGACCGTCCATTGTGGCTTGCGGCTCGTATCACCCAGCTTGCTTGTCAAACGAACCCGTCCTTCCCGTCCCTGCTTTTGGGCCTGTCTCGCCGACGGTCGAACTCTCGCACAAAGTGTGCCCTCCCCATTTCCCCCCCTCCTCCCCTCAAAGGCCCAAGATCTACTAACCACCTAGTGCTCCGGCCTTTTTTTTTTGTGATGGTGATGACCTTGCAGAAAGTTCGTGCATCCATCCATCCATCCAGCCACACCACCACCACCCCTCTGCTGTCCGGTCTGGGCCAAGTCCCTAAATGACAAGCACTACCCAAGGATGCATTAGGACAAGGCTCCTGCATCGTCGAGTGTGACAGTCGCTGGGCAATCCCTCGTCAAAACCAAACACTATCTTGCAGATGGAAAACTGTGCTGGGGGTCTAGAAGATGATAAGTCAACTCTCCGGGGACTAAAAACAGTCCACTCACAGCTACACAACAATAGGTTATGACCCTACATTGACATCAGAGTGAATGCTGTTGAGTTCCCCTGCCATTACTACCAAATCCAGCCGCGCGTACGCGCAACGAGTACTTTTATCCAATTTTACTCTAGCGGTACTCAACGAGGGCGGATGGCCGACTACCCACGAAAATAAACAGGAGCTTGGGGGGCGCCTTGGTCGTGCATCATCACACAGCAGGCGGCTGATAAGAGCTGCAGAAAGAAGCCGTCATGGTCTGCTGATATAGCCACCCCCTGACTAAATGGCTTTGATGAGCCTTCGACCGAGGTTACAGGAAAATGTCCCCGGTGCTTGACATGACGCCCCTTCAGAGGTGTGTTCAAGCAAGACATGTAGCTCGACTCTCTCTGCGGCCACTTCAGACCTTCTCGGCAAATGCTCCTTTGCTAAGAGATATAGAGGTAAGAGGCTTGCTTCATGATTGACGTTCTCACCGCGTAGCCAACCCACGATTCGACTCCTTCCCTGGACTGCTCGTCTCTTGGGTTCTTCGTGGTCGATATCAATGTTACACAATGTCTACTTAGTAGTCTCTATTGTCTGATATCTGGTATTTATTTCTGATATCCACCATTTGACTGAAGATGCACGCAGAACTCCCTGCACCTCTCCCCCCCCCCACCCCTTAGAGAGCCCTTGCATATCAGAGCAGATCGAGTGATGGAAACGTTGAGACTTGGCAGCACACCAAAGTGTGACTAAACACCCTCCGTTACAATATAGTAAGGAAGATAGTAGTAACCCCTGTTCGCAACCCCCCTCCCGGCTCCTTGCCTTTCCACCACTTGGCAGTTTCTCCATCAGCACGGCAACCACCCAAAGAGCTACAACAGCAACAACAACACACACAACATCCCCAGCTCACCTCAAGCTGCGGCATCAACATTGCTCGTTCTGCCGCGCCCACCACCATCATGAGCCTCATCAGGGAACCGAATCGTGCGGTTCGCCGGAGTTGAAGCAGGCGGGCTATCACCATCACCACCACCTCCTCCTCCAGCTTCCTGCATCATGACCCCATCCGTCCTGCATCTGCTGCAGCCCACATCCCCCTGCTGATCCTCCACCCCGACCTGGGACCCCGAGCGCGCAGGCAGGGCCCCGAGCTCCTGCTCCTGCCCCCGCCCCTGTTCGTGTTCCCGCCTGATCACGGTGCCCCCGATGTGCCACATCGGCCTCGCAGTAGCAGCAGTAGCAGCAGTAAAGTCCGCACGAGGCGCCCCGGGGCTGTTCGCTGCCGCCCCAGACGAGTTCCTCCGGCCGGGGTGGTCCCCGGAGGTGCGGCGGGAGGCGGCGGAGAAGGTCGGCAGGCGCAGGCCGAGCGTGTTGGCGCGGCTCCCGATGCTGAAGGGCGCGGCACTGTCGGGGTCGTCGCTGCTGCCTCGGGTCAGTGTCCTTGGGAGGTTCCAGCCTAGTTTCCCGAGGGGGATGCTGAGACCGTGGACAACCTGGTATATGTGAAAATTGTTAGAGTATAAACTTT
>LKEA01000015.1:439724-460805 GCA_003795315.1 Cytospora schulzeri | reverse complement strand
TGGTGAGGCAATGAGATAAATTGAGCGACGTGTGTAGGGCATCTGTGAGTACGCACCACGCTACAGATACACAAGAACCAGACAATGACCAAGACCGCCTCTGAAAGCTCCGCCACGTCGGACCTGACCTCCCCGTCCTCGCCCTTCAGTGTGTCTACAAACTCCCTGGCGATGTAGAGGTAGAAGATGGCCGACACCCCGATCGGGCCAAAGAAGCCGACGAAGACAGCCTGGCGGAAATGCTCGATCTGTGGGATTTTCTTGTGTATGGCGAACACCCATGGCAGTCTCCTGAAGAGCAGGATGAGGATTCCTAGGGCTACGAGACGGCCGAGCGAGATAACGTTGTTGTTCAGGAACATATCCCAGGGACAGACGGCTCCATACCACATAAAGATACTCACATTGAGAAGCATGTCTATAGTTGGCTGGAGAGAATCGTCTAGAGTCTCTAAACGGAACCAGTCGCTAATCAACAGTGTTAGTTAGGAAGTATTCGGGGTCGAGGCTGTGAGGAGTCTATTCCGAGAGTAGTAAGACAAGTTGTGTTAGAGAAGGGAAGGGGGGAGGGGAATATATCACTCCTGATATGTAGGAACAAAATCAACGGGAAGTTGAGAGCAAAAAGGACGTACTCCCATGTAAAAGTGTTGCCGGCGATGAAGCAAGCCAGGACGCTGTCAACCACAATTAGCATCATGTCCTCTGGTTGGGGCAGCTCATACCAGCACATACTCATCGCTCCCGATCATACCACAAGTCCCCACGATAAAAAGCGCAAGTGAGAAAGCAAAGACGAGGAAGCTCTCGCGGTCGACGAACTTGTGCTCCTCCGCCCCTGTAACCCTAATCAGCGAATGCACACCAACACGGGACCTTCAGACCGAGAGAAAATAAAATAAAAATAATGAAAAGACCCTCGACTTACAGTGCAGGAGCTCCTTGGCGATCCAGCCCACCGTGGCGCCATAGATGACCGACAAGATGATCGTATAGCCCCAGGTCTCACCAAACCACAAACCCATCGCGGTGCCAGCACCACCTGGCACCGACGCGCCCCCGTCACCAATGTACTTGATGAGGTACAGCGCCAGGTACAGGAACGGGTAGCCCAGGCCGTCGTTGGCACCCGACTCGGCGATGATGATCCGCTGGAGGTCCTTGGGCACGTTGTGGTCGGCGAACTTACCCTTGACGATGACGTTGGACAGGATGGGGTCGGTCGGGGTCACGCAGGAGCCTATGGCCAGGGCATGTAGGAAGGGCAGGTTCGGGACCAGCGCCCAGATGAGGAGGCTGGTGGCCAGCCACATGACCGTCATGACGGGGCCCAGCAGGATCGAGAGGGGCTTCCATTGCTTCTTGAGGTACCGGCTGGGGAGCTGCACCCCGGCAAGGACCAGCTGGATCCCCAGGACGAGGCGGGAGAAGTATAGAATGACGGAGTCTAGACTCTCCTGAGTTCCACTGGACAGGACATATGGCAGCTTAGTTGACGTGACCTTTGGCAAGTAACATGCGTGGGTCTGACTTACGCATATTCCAATGGCCTAACGAGGTTGGCTCCATGGGGAGAAAAAGCTACTCCGGCCAAAAGTGATATTACTATTCGCGACTATGTCAGCCCGCGGAAGCAATTCTCGGTGAAGCGGTGGTGGTTGTCCAAGCCCAGGTAACTGATTACTCACAGGCTTCGGAAAGGTAGAAGTTCTCTTTGCAGAGGTAGGACACCAACCCAAACAACGAGACCCATCCCCCCAGGACGGAGACGACGATGTTGAAGTTGTTGACAGCTAGGGTGGGCATCTTGCACACGACTAGGAGTCGTCCTTGGTACACTAACTGTACCTCAATACAGAGATTACCTAGAGTTCCACGGTCTCTAGTCTGGTGTTCTTGTCACCCTACGTTACTCCGGAGTCGTCCTTACTGCTACGCAAGGCCGGCGGATAATGATAGGCCGGATGGGATGTGACGGGAGCAGATGCTATTGAACCATTGAGTCGACTCAACCCTTCCCTCTGCGTATCAATGATTTGCGCCACTTTGGACCTGAGCCTGATCCCCTTGAGAATGAAGGGGTCGTATGTGCTCGACTGTGCGACGTGATAAGGTAGCACAGACACGCAAGTAGGCCGTGACGAATTGGATTACCAGCGGGATAATGGGATAGATGAGCAGATAAATGGAGGTTGATGTCGAAATTATAAATCAATGCAGGCAGCTTCTTGGAGAACAAACAGTAATTTGGTGGTGTACTGTGGATAATTACTTTCCAAAGCCGCGATAGTCTTAAGTGGGAGAGAAAAAGAATACAATTCCAGTCAGTCGGTGACGAGCTCATTACGCTGATAAAATCCGGTGAGCGTCCGTTCAATGTTCCCTGTCCTATTCTCCACGGAACGGGGACCGGCCTGCCCGGACACATACTAGACTAAATGCCTGCCGCCACACCTTAAAGGACTGATGAGATCCCGCCGAGGCACTGAACACAGCTATAGAATATGGATACATCTATCACATGGAATTTTTTGATCTTTTCGAAATGGTACACACCAGTGAGCTGTTCACATTGTCTCCAGGGATCGCCGGCCCAATAAAGGCGAAACCGTCACCAGGCCCGACTGTTCTGTATGTCCGATGTAGTCGTGGCATAGAAAACGCGAATCCTCTTCCTTCTCAGCAAGCCCATTTGTCCAGTCGCCCATAGGTACGTATATGTATGTATGTACAGTACCTCGGCGTAGATAATTGTGTACAAGTACGCCCCATATCTCATACATAACCCGAGAGTCAGAAATTTGCCAACCGCAAACAGCAACCAGCAACGCCACGCCTCAACAAAACAATTCCGGGTCCATCACCCTCCAAAAGCCCCCCCCCCCAGAAAAGATGATAGGGTCTTTGGACTTCATCCGAGACGCGGTTCAGGCCAGGTATAAAAAACCGCAGCCTGGGCCGGGCCTGTCCTTCCCGAGGAACCATAGCAGCACTGGAGATATGGCGCCCAAGATATTGGCCCCTATGTTCCACCTCGAATACAATCCGGCTTTTGTTTTTCCTTTGTTTCTTCCCTGGGCTGCCAAGAAGTTCCCAGGCTTGCCCATCGCAGTGGCATGCCCTCAGCGACGTCCCTTCTTGGCCTGGCTGTTTTTAGCCATATGCGCGCCACCCACCGCGAGTTTGTCCGCTGATATGTTGCCCTGGCTCGATTCGTGGCCCTTTATCCACTTGATCAGAGTTGTAGTTCCCTGAGCCTCGCGCTCGCGTATCTTGATCAGTACCGCCTCGACGAGGTCGCGGTTCTGTACCTGTCCCTTGTGCGTCTTCCAGCCATTCTTCTCCCACTTCACGAACCACTCCGTTACACAGTTGATAGCATACATGGAGTCGGACCAGATCATGACGCCTTGCGTCACTGGTACCGTCTCCAGTGCTCGCAGAATTGCCGTCAACTCAGCGCGTTGGTTTGTTTGGGGTGTCCCCGACAAGCGCTCAGAAATGTTCCTTGGCAATCGTTAGCAGGGTTTTCATAGGATCGAATAGAAGAGAGTCGGGGTGAAATTGGGGAGGGATAAATGTTATCTCCTGTAGGGGAAGAGCGCTCACGAACCTTGGATCGCCATCACCAAAGAACACACCTACACCCGCCACAGCCCCATTTTGCCCGTTCGCAAGGGTACTGCCGTCCGTGTAGATCTCCAACAGGTCCTCGTCAAGTTCGCCCTGGACTAGCACTGATATCTCGTCACTCGCGACCTTGACCTTCTTCGCCGCAGGACTGGCTTCTTCCTCCAACTCGTCCTCCTCGTACACGTCCTCTTCCTTGACTGCGGATGGGGCAAGGCCTCTGGCCCCAAATTCCTGCAGCCATTCCTCAGCCGCCTCGCGCGTGTCGAACTTTTTATATTTTGGTGCCTTGACGCCCACGTATGCTGCTTGCGCCTCCGTCCACTCCGTGTAGATCCCTGGTTTGTTGCCGACGGCGACGGCGTAAAATCGGGTGGGCGCGGTGTCTGGGTTCGGGTTCTTGCCGGCCACGTACAGTGCAGCCTCCTCGTGTGTGCCGAAGGACTTGTCTGGGAAGAGGTCGCGTAATTAGAGACTTGCACGGGGACTGCCAAGCGTTGGGATGTACTATAGCTTACAGTTGGCACCAGCAAAGCCGTTGATCATGGCCTGGCACTCGGCCCAGGTGAGGTACACACCAGGTATCTTGCCGGCGCGTACCGCGTAGAACCTCTGCTCGCCAGGCCTACGCCTTCGCTTAGCTGGGGTGGAAGAGCTCGCCTTGGTGGGGGTGTCGTTCGCGAACGCAATCGCGGCGTCTTTATGGGACCTGGCTGCAGCCATGATGTTTGCGTCTGTCGCAAGGATCGTTGCTGCGAGTAGTGCCCGTAATTGTGACTCCGTCAGGTCGACTGTCGCGTAGATTTCTATTGGAAAGGTCGTGGTCGGCGAGACGCGATTTGGGCGGTTTGGAAAGGAACCACCACTGCTGCTGCGGCTCCTGCTACGGGAAAGGGTGTAAGTTTCTTGCCACAAAGTGTAATACCTGGCGGCTTTCCTGTTGACAAAAGTCAGAAAACTCGCGAATCCAGGCGGTTCAAGATGGATTGGTCGAAAGCGGCTTTCAAAGATGCTCCAGATACATTGTTGCATGAGGGAGCAAAGCTTGGGCCCTTTGCTATGAAAGCAGGGGGGGAGGGGGGAGGGGGTCCTGAGGGGGTGGTCCTAGGGGGGCAGGGGGGGTCCCATAAAACTGCAGGTGCTATCTGGGGGTAGGTAGCCAGGGAGCCCAGGGACTATAGAAAACCAAAGTGTTTGCTAAAATTCGAGGGGGGGAGAGGGGGAATAAGGTAACTGGGTTCTGGACTCTGCCACAAAAGCCGCTTACAGAGAAGTTCTGACTCTTTTTTTCCTGGGTTGTAAATATTGACATGCAAAACGCCTATGAATGACACAACAAACTTACTAAAAAGTTGGTCTCTTCGGCTGAACCTGGCAACAGAGGCAACAAAGGTCAAAAATTCACAAAAAGAAATTGACCGAGGCCTCGACTCTTTTCTGAGCGAGTATCAACTCACCAGCAACATGAGAGGGGGCAGAGGGACGTTAACAAGGAATTTCATGGAGTTGGGGATTGGGGGGGCTACCAAAATATATGAAGTACTAGACCCCCTCCTCCCCCCTCCCCCCTCCCCCCTTCCCCCTTTTGCCTCTCGGATGGACCACCTGGGCAGCCCCTCATCTTACCCCCCCCCTACCTCCTCTTTCTATCACAGGAATCCAAGCGTCCATTTCTCGTCGGTTTGTGACTTGATTGCCTGCCAAGATGATTCACAGCCAAGGGCTAATATCATGTACAATTCATAAGACGGCTTTCAGGTATATCATGCTGCTGAATGTTCAGCGGAAGGTATCGTATCGGTATCGCCATGCTGTAAAACCAGGAGGGAAGCTCATGCTGCTTTGTTTTTGTCCCTCATACAGTCGCACTCCCCCGTCACGCCGGCTAAATGCACCTCGTTCCTGCCTCGGTAAAGGATGATATCAACGCCCTGCCAGTGACTTCAGGATCGAGGAAAACTACTTGACTCCCCTGAAGAAGTCCTCAAAAGCCTAAAACAGTACGACCGTCATTTTCTCCAGGCCAGCATACGTCTTTCCTCTGTGAGACCTTCGTCGGCAGGGCCTCTGTCGTCTTGGGATTACGGGAAGAAAGAAGGGCCCAGTAGCTGCGACACGAGAGGTTACTTTGCTCTGGGGCTGAGGAGTATCACTGCTCGTGGAGAGATTGGTGTCGTCAAGTGGATAAACCTGCTCCCGTAACCTGTTTGAGTCGTGCTGGAGGGCGAGCATTCTGACTCCGCCGCGAACTTGGTATATATCGTCCTCTTCTTCGCTTTCATCGAGCCAGACGGCTCGACGACCGTACCGCAGACTAAATTAGGGCTGTCTATTTGTCTATCCAAAACAGTTGTTAGTACTGCTTGACCTTAAGGGACAGGTAATATACTCGTAGGCGAACGGACCTTTGTTTCTCCATTCTCGTTCTGAATCAGGCGTGAGCTTTGGGGTGAACGGTGTGCTGGTGGATGCACTTGCTGCCCTCCCACTCCCATGCGACCAGGCTCCAGTTCAACTCGCGGCGCCAGAAGAGTCCAAGACCGTGGCCACCACCGTATTCTGCCAGGTGCGGCTGATTGTGACCACGGACCTCGGCCGTCATGCCGCCAGTCAGAGTCATCCGTTCGCAGAACACAACCTTGCCCATACGAGAGTGGAGGATGGCCATTGAGCACATCACACAGGGCTCGTGGGTGACATACAGCTCCAGGTCGTGGCACAAGTAGCCGTCAGGCGTTGGGTGGTCCTCCTCAAAGACTCTCTGCTCCTCATCCAGCAGCGGCTTGTCCTGGAATGCCTCGAACTCCAGGATTGACTCGGGCATCCCGGTCTGCCGTTGCTCCGATCGGACGAGCTTCTGCGCAACCATGCTGATGGCTCGCATAACCGAATGTGCCATTGGGTTGCCTGTACTGCAGGAATTCTCCTGCTTGTGCCAACGAGCATCGGTTGCCAGAGCCACCACGCGGCAGCCATCCGGGCCACGGTGGACGATACAGGCGCCCATGGCTTCACCATAGCCAGCTTCCTTGCCCTTTTCTGCAGCCTTGTGGGCCAAGGCCATCCAGATAGCGGCATCCGATTTGATGTCTTCCGTATAACGGGTCACCATGCTAGGGTGGGGACCAAGCGGGTTGTTCTTTCGGTAAACACAAGGCCAGAATTGCTCAGACCACATGGCAGCCTGGACTTGTGAGGTCGGTGCCAGCGAGGGCACGGGGATGACGGAAAGCCAGGGACCCCGAGCTCCTCCACTGTCGTCAACGAGGCCCTCCACTGAAGAAAGACCATCGACCAACTCTTGTCTGGACAAAGAGGTCACGGGGCCCACGATGATATAGATCCATTGCGACTTTCCAGTGTGTATTTGTCGGCTGCTGGCATCATCGTGCATGAACTGTAGCTTAAGGTGAGCAGGAAGATCCGTGGGCTTCGCACATCTCCGCAAATGCGGCATGCCCTTAGCAATCTCCTCAGGTAGGAGAGCGCGAAGAAGTCTGAAGAAAAGCAAGAGTCAGTCAGTTTTCTCGAAGGAAACCAAGTGAGGAAATATCAACATATGCTGGGCAAGATAGCGTCTCACGTAATGACGGCATTGGCCGTTTTCACAGGAACTCGAGTGATGGCCACGTTAACGCAGCGGTGGTCGTCGCGGAGCTCGAGAGTAGTCTTCAAAGGAACGAGAACACCGGGCTTGACTTCAGTCGGCAAGATGTCTTTAACCACCTGCTGCTGGGATGCAATGATGTTCTCCATGTTGTTGGGCATGGGCGCAGACATCTCCACGGAAGTCATTGTTTTGTATTGGGCTTGGGGTAGGGGGAGACGGGGAGTCGAGCGAGGAATCCCCAAGATCGTCAGATTGCTAGTAAAGCTCCAGGAAACACGAAAGGTGCTCAGAGCAGCACCAGGTCGGTCCTCTCACGGTGGTCGTAATTGGGCGATCAGAGAAATGTTGATCAGGCCCAGGACCAGCTCGTCGAAGGATGCTTGTGTCGAGATTCCCTAATCTTGGCAGGTGCGCATTTCGCTTCGCGATGTCGTTTTTTTCTTGAAAGTCTTCTGTGACGTGTGGCGGCCTGGACGGGTGGCTTGGTAGGAAGAGAGAAAGAGCATGTGTCGACAAATCAGTCTGAGGTTGAGGTGTGGAGATCGCGAGTTGCGACAACTGCGAAGGCGCACGGCAGCAGTCGTGGGCAGCAGTCGTGGAGGTAATACGGCGAGTGTTTCGGGGGCAAGAGTGAGTTATGAGGAAGTTCACAGGCGTGGGCAACGTGGGAAGTGTCGAGCAGGTTCCAGGGTTGATGAAGTGAATTGATGAATTGGGATTTGCTTTTTCTAGAAGGCAGTCGCTATGCGGCAGATCTTATCAGGTTGCATTTCGTGGGGTAGTTCCCATTATCGGACCAATCGCAGCCGATCCGCTGTTGCGGATACAGGGGGGCCCTGCCCGCCGGCCAGGCACCTTGATGGCCACCACTTTTTCCATGTGCCAGCAAGGATCAAAGGCTTCATTCAAGGTTGAGCGGATTGATAGAGACAAGTTTCAGGATATAAATATCTGGTTTCACGGTATCGTGGGATGACGCGATCTAACCTCCACGGATGTAAATGAAACACCTGGCACTAACCTAGGTACCTAGTACCTAGGTAGCCACCCAGGTAGCCAGAAGTAAACCTTGGGAGATACATAGGTATTGATAGATCGAGTGACTCCAGATGACCAACCCAAGGGAGTGGTTGAGCGTTCAATGTACACTTATCTGAGACATTTTGACGACGAGCTCAAAAACAATTGCGTCCAAACTCTGAATGTAACTTTCAATGAATGTCAGGCTTAAGTAAGAGATTCCTTGCGGGTTTGTACGACCAGCAAGATTTATAGTTTAGGGAGGAAATATAGCCTTGGAGGACCTAGGTACCGACTCAAGCATGCCTACCAAGTACTTACCTAAGTAGGTATCGAATTGGATGCTCGGTAAAACAAGCCGGAGTGCTGTGAGTGATTTGAGCCAAACCAGTGCAGCGTGGTGTTAGCTGCAGCTTAGCAAACAGCTGATGATTTGCCGTGTGGGGTGGAGGGAGGGTGCGGCTCTGGCAGCGAGAACGACAAGCTGCCCGGTGATATTCTTGGATCCAACTTGTCCGGGCTTCGTTGTCTTGCCAGATCACCCGAGAGGCTGGAAATAAGATCTCTTATCCGCTTCCGCATGTTCCGCGTGCTACACACCCAGTTGAGTGTTCCCTCCACTCGGGTTTCTCGATCGGCCAACGTGGTGCAGTCATGGGAGTTTAGAGGCATCAGACCCCAGTATCTACGCGGCCAACAATGGCCGGATTGTTAAGCCGCCATGTGTGATTCTCCCACTCGAGATGTTTGTCCCACTAAATCTATGGGAACAAAACAGGTTTGTTGTTGAGTCGAAATTGCAAGGCAAGAAGAGTATCTCAATTGAAATGCCCCTGAAGACGGATGGTCAAAACGACAGGTGGATGGGTATCAAGGAACGAATATCGCTGTTGATCCCCCGGCAAATCGCCGGGCAAACTTGGCTTGGCTGTCTTCATATAGTACATATATCTTCGGTGTACCCCCCATCGTTCACCGACAGAAGCAACTGGCGGAGGGTGACACAGCCTGACAGCCTTGATCCTTGGCGCGGTCGTTTCACTATCGGATGTCTGTCGGTTGCTTCTTAGAGAAGGTGTTTCACGGCCGGCTTGGAATGGAAGCAAGATCCGCGTGAGCCCGTCGAAGTGTGACTTACCATCGGGCCATCCAGCCATCCCATGCCCATGGGGCAAATGCGGCGGATCTATCCCCGGGTGTAAAGGCCCTCTTGAGACCGTCCAGACGGTACCACATAAAGTTTGCGTCAATTGTCAGCTGCATAAATGAAGTGAGGCACCGAGGGTCAGCAGAGATTCATCGACAATGGGAGGGAACTGAGGGATGTGCTCTGACGCCAGCGGAGCAACAAAACTGGAGCAGGCCCAAGCAGAGGGTGGAGTAAATGATGTAAGTACTGCTGACTGTATCATCGTACTCCGTATGTAAGGCTGGGCATAGTTACGGACTGACTGCCCTGATATCTAGTGCAGTCAAATACTTTTAGAAGATGGTGGTATCGCCAACATCCAACCAGCCTCAAAGCGGAGCTAAGTGTGTTGAGTTCCCGAACGGTTGTATAAAAATATACCATAGAACAATGGACTACCTAGGTGTGCAAGGTCATGTAAAATTTACGATCTTGGTTGGTAGCAAGCGGGATGCCAGGCGATCACCAAGCCATTTTTAAGATCCATAGATCTTCCTAGGGACCTATAGCGTAAATACTATTACACAGTACTTTTACTCACATGTTGCAAGGGCGGCCTTTGAAGCGACCATGCTGTAATCTGTCACAGCACACAGTAACTTCCTCGTCTCGGTGTTGACTGCGATTCGGCATGACACTGCGAGCGTATCAGGCGTATTGTACACACTTGCAGCAGGTGCATCGATGGATCACAAAATCACCCAGGTACCTAGGTGGTACCTACTGGAGGTAGCCTTCCTCCTGCCTGCCTGCCTGACTACTAAGCCTGCCTTCCTAAATGGAAGACTCCCTCCCGCTCGTAGAAGAGTCCCTGGACAGTTCGCAGTTTCAACATTTCCCGACTTAATCACCTGTTATATCCGCAGCACCTGGGCATCTGCAGTTCAACAATCCCTTCCGGCCTGGCATATCACATCTCACAAGGAAAGGGAGTCGCACTGCCCACTGCCATTACAGTTGCCTTTGGTCTTGGCCTTCCGTTGCCATCTTATTCCCTACCTAGGTATCTCCTTGTGGACCTTGGCCTTGAGAGCCAAGAAGACAGCACAACGTCCAAGGAATCCACCGCATCATCATCATTTCCATACATACACATCTCATCTCCTTGTCCGTGTCGGCCTAGGCATTGCAATTCTAAAATCTAGGTATAGTGATACTAAATACAGCCTGGGGAAGGAACCACGGTCAGTGGACTTACGCAGTACTGAGATTGTTTTTTTGGGGGGGGAAGGTGGAACGACCAAAACGCCCTGAACAATTGAACGGCAGCAACGGTTACAGGGTTGGACTTAACAATTGCCTTCACCGGCTCGCCCCCACTTTGGCCCTTGCCAAGTGCTGCCGCTCCAGCTTTTTTTTGCGACTCATTCCCCACTTGAAGTCAACTCGGACCCTGCACGAGCCTCCCAAACCTGCCCAAACCGCCAGGCCGCCGAACTTTGAGGGGTTTGCGCTGTTCCATGATTGGCTAGCGCATACGTAAACTCGTCAGTGACTGCGAGACCCAAAAAATTATGGCGCCCGCTGCGATCTTCGGAGGATTAAGATCCAATTTATCATCCTTTCAGTTCAACCCAGGTTCGTCACAAATCCCAAACCCAAAACCACACCACACCACACCACTTCAACTCAACGCACAACACAATCCCATTCTTGTTCCTTTTCTTACATACATATAACCAACCTTGTCACACAACGCCCAACCCATGATTACCGGAATATAATCGCCAAAAGCATCCTCACTGACTATCACCTCAAGAGAAACCCAATTGGAGACAACCGAGAGAACCATCACCCCTCGCCAAGCAGGTCATGAGCACCCAAGCACCCGCAGACCACCAACACACTTCTTCGTCGCAAGACCCACCACAACATCCTCAGGAGGATGCGCGAAATGATGCTGTCAAAGGGAGGGATCCGGGCCTCGTCCCGCCCCCTTCGGCGCCTCCGTCGCTCGTGAATGCGATCAGGAGTATGACTGCTACTCACGACCCTCTCGCCGTGCTGCGCGAAAGACCCCGCGAGAAGTCGTTCGACTCGCCCTATGCGCGCTCCGCCACTTCGACTGCGCCCGGATCGCCACGATTGTGAGTATCAGCGCTTGCCTTGTTTTTTCATCCATGTGGGATCTTGCTTTCGCGTTTGCGACGCTCTTTAGACGTCACCATTACTGAGACCTGTCCAGTCCTCCGCTGCGCCAAAACTCCGGGAGCGCGACACCCCGGGTGCGACCTCATGCAACCACTCTGAGTATTCCTGGAATGACAAGATCGAGGGTGTCACCGGACGGAAAGATTGCCGAAAGAGATGTCGCCGCGAAACTTGTGATAATCATGGTCGGTTTGCCAGCGCGAGGCAAGTCATACATCACCAAGAAAATCCAGCGCTACCTGTCATGGCAACAGCACGATGCAAAGATCTTCAATGTCGGTAACCGGAGACGTGTCGCTGCTGGTATGAAACCCAGGGTCGACCCTACGGCCGCGAACGATCCGAACGGCGTCGATGGCAGACTGCATGCCGCCACAGTCCGCCTGAATGGCGTTACTCAGCCTGGAGAGGATGAACCAACAGTCCTGGACCTGAACAGCAACTCGGTATCCGAGAAAACGGTACATGAACTCAGCAGCGACCCCAACAACGGAACTTCCGAGGGAGGCCATGATGTTAACAAGATTGACCAGTCCGCAAATTTCTTCGACCCAACGAATGCGTCAGCAGCCCAACTCCGCGAGAGGGTGGCCATGGATACCCTGGATGAAGTGCTCGATTACCTGGTCAATAGCCACGGAGCGGTCGGCATTCTGGACGCAACAAATAGTACACTTAAAAGGAGGGACCTTCTCGTCCAGAAGATACGCGAGAGGGAACCGAAGCTGGGCATTCTCTTTATCGAAAGCATCTGCCATGACAGGACTGTAAGCCCCCCCCCCTCCCTTCCAATCCAACCCAAGCCCAACTCAAAAGGAAGAATCACTGATTTGGCCACAGCTTCTCGAAGCCAACATGCGCCTGAAGCTTTCCGGTCCTGACTACAAGGACAAGGATCCAGTAAAGTCCTTGGAGGATTTCAAAGCCAGGATCAAGGCTTACGAGAGCGCATACGTCCCGCTCGGGCAACACGAAGAAGAGCGAGATTTACAGTACATACAGATGATTGATGTGGGTCGAAAGGTGATTCATCATAGGCTGAAGGGCTTTTTGAGCGGAACGATTGCCTCATATTTGACGACATTCAATTTGGCACCTCGGCAGATCTGGATCACTCGGCACGGCCAGAGTGAAGACAATAAACTCCAGAAGCTGGGCGGTAATTCTCATCTCACGGAGCGTGGTCACTGCTACGCCGCGGCACTTTACAGTTTCCTCAGCCACAAACGAGAGGAATGGCTCGTCGAACAGAAGGATAGAGTTGCTCAGTCCTCTTTCCCCCCCAAGGCCGGCGATGACACCCCACCGTATCCTGAGATCTACCAAGAGCTTGAGGAGAAAAACTTCTGCGTTTGGACATCCATGCTGCACCGAACCATCGAGACAGCAGAGTTCTTTGACAACGATGAGGATTACGACGTCAAGAACTGGGAGATGCTGAACGAATTAAATGCTGGCACGTTCGAGGGAATGACATACGAGGAGATCGCCGTCAAATACCCCGAAGAGTATCAGAAGCGCACCGCCGACAAGCTGAATTATATCTACCCAGGTGTCGGTGGAGAGGGTTATCTGGCTGTCATCAGCCGGTTGCGCGACATGGTGCGGGAAATGGAGCGGGTTACGGACCACGTTCTGGTCATCAGCCACCGATCGGTATGTCGAGTGTTGATGGCCTACTTCATGGACCTTTCTCGCGGTGATATCGCCGAGCTTGACGTTCCCTTGGGAATGCTCTACTGCATCGAGCCGAAGCCGTATGGGTACGAGTTCCACGCGTACAAGTACGACGAGCCCGCGGGTTGGTTCCATGAGCTGCCGGAATACAAGCCACAAAAGGCGACAGACAAGAATAACTGAGCTGTGTGATGATTACCGGGTGTTGTGTTGAGGGAGCGTGTGTATGATAACGGGATTTTTGTTCAGGCGTTTTGGGGATGAATGGGATTGAAATGGCCGGGTCTGACGAGGGCTCAAGGCGTCAGTGTCCCGTACGTAAAAAATATGGTTTCGTTGCTCATGCAGAAGAAGTCTTTTCGTGCTATGGATTATCCCTAGTTGGTGTTCAGTTAGAGTGATGAGGTTTTTCGGGATTACTTTGCACGATACCTCACTGGGTGTTTCGGAGGGGGGGGGGGTCAAGGCTTTTTAGACTTGCTCGGGACAGTGGGAACATAGACACGCGCAATAACCGAATTAGACGGGCAATGATAGTTGGCCAACTCTCCACACTACTTACGTATTGCTCATGGTCCAATAGTGCGTCTTGATGCTCATTCGAGCTGTCTGTCGAGTGTGCTTCTTATGTTCCAAACACTATCGCTCCCACCGTCGGGTTCTCAAGGATGGACTGCGGTCGCCTCCTGGATGTTGCTCCGTGTGTAGGGAGGCTGTACATAGCCGTGCCCGTACTTGCCGGGGCACTCTCGGTATGTATCTACTTGCCCCAGCCCAGAGAAGTCCATCTGTGCAACTCAGCTCCCACAACAAGGCCGGGCGGCTGAGGATTCCGTTGCACCCGAGCTTATGGTGATCAGGCAGCCAGCCACTAGTGCGCCCTTCCTCTATCAGATTTACTACTTCCTCTGTTCAGGTGAGGTGTCTACAATTGTACTTTAGGAACTTAGATATTCTTCTTGCATCCCTTGAATTCTGTCCTGGTACAGTTTACCAAGGTCTGTTACATCACAGCATAGCCTGCCAACAAGCACGACGGGAGCATAGCATGCCCAGGTGGATCTGGATCTGGAGAAACCGGGAAGGCCTTTTAGACTATAGATTCAATGTTCATCAAGCGGAAATTGTTATACACATACATATTTGATGCTGTATTTACCGTTCTGGACTCTCTTGCAGGCGTTCTGGAGATTTCCCTTCTCAAAAGTCAATCAAATAGGTCTGCCTTCTTTACCACGACTATCAGTTGATTCTAGATGCCGACTATCTCTACCTTTGGACTTGCATACCTAACTAAGTACATACTTCACCAACCGGCCAACTCTAAATTGGTGTGAGTTCGACACGATCCATACACTAGATTCAACCAGATCCCTTATGATTAGGAGAAGGCTAACAACCTGGCCCACCATGATGACCTTTCCTCAGCCCCGTAGCTAATAAGCTTAAATTATACCCTGCCGCCGATCACTTTAGCGCCTCGCTTAGTCGAATAGAGTGTAAGACAGCCAAACAGGGGTCCGTCCCCCTTCTCAAAAAGCATCTATATTGATCATACTATACATTTCAGTCTTATATATTTTAGGGGCGAAACCAAATTGTTTACGGCTTGGAATCACAATTTCGTTTCTTTTCAAGGCAGGCTTCTAGCCGCGGTATAATTTTGCAAGATGGTTAAGCTTTCTAACCACGCAACTCAACAGTTGCCAGATAGTCGTGATATTCACCGTGCTATTGACCATCGTCACTCACTACGAAATCAAGATGAATCGAGAATTTGAGGAATGTTGAGGCCCTATGTGGGTCTCATGGTGCACTGGCACTGCAATATGAAGCTTCTTGACCACCGGACTGTCCTAGCTGCCTAGTTGCCAAACAAGGTTCTCGAGGTTGAAGTCAAGTATGGCAGGTGACTGTGAAAGTCTACCACTTTATACTATATTAATATGGCTAGTAACCACCTGGGAACGACAAGAAATTGCTTTACACGTATACTCCAAAGCAAAACATTGGATGAACTTTACTTCCCTATCACCTTGTCATACAGCGCCTGTTAAACCCACTCATCTTCCTCTCTTCACACGCGGCATCTTTCACATACAAAACACCATGGGCCTCCCTCCCCATGACATGTCATGGCTCATCCCCACCTGCATGGTATGGGGCGTAGGCTTCGTCCTCGCGTGTGCTAACCTGCGCGACCACTTCCAAGGCGAGTGCAACGGGCGGAAGGTCTACAAGTGGCCGCCGCGCCCGTTCCGGGAGCGGACCTGCCTGATGCCGCTCTGGCCGGTCGTCTTCTTCCTGCCGGCGGTGCTGTGGCCCATCTGGGTGGTTGTCTCCATCATCAGGCAGCAATTCCCCAAGGACGCGGATGCGGATGCGGACGCGGACCTGGAACTGCAGACACTGAGGCCTTCCAGGAGGTTCCCGGCCGGCCCGTGGGAGGGTCGGGCTCGGAAGGGGGTCGAGATCGAACGTCGGTCGGCGGGTGGGTCGGGTCCGGGGCCCTCCTGTGTATCGGAGCCGCCTCCGGCGTACGAGGCCATGGGTCGGCGGGGCGAAGAAAGGTTATGGGGCGAGGGAACGCAGTCTCCAGGTTTTCGATAAGCCTGACTGGAGATATATTCATTCCCAGACCAGTTATACAAAGATACTGAGCGAGAGTTTCTTCGGCTATAGTTTGCGTATTCCGAGGTTCTTATATGTATCTGCCAGATATCAGATCCAAAACACCGAGCAGAAAGATACCCATATCGAAGTCAATTCCCCGTCGACTTCTGCGATGTCAGTGGTTTCGTTCACCCGCATAAGGCACCCAATATCCTTCGTTTTGATTCAAAATGTTCAGAGGATTCGAGGTCGACATGGACATTCAAATATGAGCGTCTCCCAGCTCCTCTTCATCACTGTCATTGCGCTTGTCATGGTGGCGCTGCGGCAATGGGAAAGTCATCAGGGTTTGGTATACTCACGGTTCACGAGTACAAAACATGGAATCCCCAAATTCAGGCTGGCAGCGTTTAGGTTATCCGGGTTGTTCTGATTAATCGCTTTCAATTTGAGGATAGTTCACCTGGGATGCCGCGAATGCAAAGTTGGCAGGTTGGGTATAGTCGACTGGATCGAGGGAAGTCCGAAGGCCTTGGCAAAACAGGGTTTAAGTTGTACTATCATTCAATGTTCTAAGCAAACAGCAAGGGCGCACTGAGGCAAGACGGATAATAGAGCGAAGATATGGGGAAAAGGTCTTGAAATATAGATACCTGATTAGTTTCGCATACCCTGTACATAAAGGCTCTATTTGCTTTCCACCCCTATCCGCCTTCCCAAAGAAGTCCGGATCCCTTTCCAGCTGTTTTTGCACCCACATAGGCCACTGGTTATACGACGTGAACTCCGCTGTGATTTGTCCGTTCAGCCACCTCAGCTAAGTCCCCATACCGTGATGTACATGTTTCTCAACCTGCGTTTGCGGTGATATCGTCTTCTCTACTTCCGTGATCACGGCGAGAATTTGTTTCATTGCAACCCCTAGCCTAACGCCCTTCGTCAACTCCCGTCTGAAGAAGCAAAGCCCGTAACAGAATGCAATGCACTGGGGTTTGGTAGGGTGGGGAGGGGGGATATTGAGACGAGCAGACTTACCCTGTGAAGCAAGCAGCATATATACTTGATCGCTAGGATCGACGATCCGGGCAAAGTGTGAATGGGCAAGCGTCAACCACCACGCATAATGGGTAGACGTGACTTTCCATGCTGGAGGTATTGTCAGATTATCTTGTTCGGAGAGACAGGTGCTCAACCCAAGATGGAACAGAAGATGAAAAGGGGAAAGGGGACGACAAACCTTGATAGAAGAAGATTCATACAACTCCCTCGTCATATCCAAAGTCAACTCAAGAAACCTGACCTTGAGCGCGTCCCCAGCACATAGCGTCTCAAGGCCTCCGGAGCAGCACTGGCCCCATCTCTCCATGGCCATGGGCCCCGGGAAAACAACCTTCTCCACGTGCGGCCGCAGGATGGCCTCCTGGTCCTGACTGAGCAAGTTGCTGAACACGGAGTCCACCCCGGCAGCCGCCATCTGGACAGCGACGATGAAGATGCCGCGGACGAAGGCCATATACTCGGCCACGACGTCCTGGAGGAAGAGGCTCTGGAACGTCAGCGCGAAGCACGCCGCCAGCAGGGCGTTCCCTTCCGCGTGGTCCACCAATGCGCCCGGGCAGGCCAGCCTGGACTTGATGGCCTCGATTGCCTCTATACGGTGGCTTATGGCGGCTTCCCTTGAGGGAGCTGTCGGAGGTGATGAGTCCCGAGGCGGCGAGGCCCATGATGCTGTGCATGAGATATTTGTACTACGCCTGGGGGACGCAGACGGTGAAGAGGAGATGGGAGGGGGGCAAAAAAAAAAGGGTAGGACGTATCTTATGGGATAGACAAGGGACCTCGTTGGTCATTGCCGAGGGAGTGATGGGGAAAGGAGTAGAGCAGGAAATGATGGAAGAAGCGCATGTCTTGCATGCTAAAGATTGGGGTTCGATAGTCAGGCTGGTTGCGGTCAATTTCCTCATCAGTGACCGTTCTACTTGATCAAAGCCCTGTCGAAGGAACGACCGAGCTGATGGGTAACCTTTGGTAGAGCTGGATACTCGCAGTTCAAAACCAGTTTCACACAATGATTACATGCAGGCCGACTTTCTTGACACTTGTAGTCTCGTGTCAGCTTCGTAACTACAATGGAAGAAAAGAAGTTCAAGGAAAGTGCTCTGGCTACCTTGATGCGCCTTGCCTTGCAGTTGAAACAGCCATTACGACTCTTGGTATGACCTCTCCTCTCTGACTTAGTTTTCGCACAGGATGGTCGGACCTGGTGGGCAGAGCACCACGAGGAGCTATAGCCCGCTGTCTAGGTCTTGAGAGCATGACGGCGGACGACTGGCTTAGACCTTCCCTGGCAGAGATATCGGGATTCATTACCTGGAGGCCGGAATCGAAGTGATTATATTGGCCTGCAGCTTGTTGCATCGAAAGGACGGGCATGTCAGGTTGACCCGGAGTATTTGGAGCGCTGGAGGCCGAGTCCATGATAGGGGGTAAAACAATGACGGGTATTTCTCAAGTATTTGGAAATCTCATTGCGCAACAACGAGTGAAATATCTAGTTAATCTACGTAGCAACGACATCTCTTGTTGACACAGCCACGGTGGTGAAGGTTGACAATGGCTCCTCCGGCTTACTAAAGTGGGTACGGTACGGACTTCCATCTCTCCGGGTCATCAGTCCCGCCGACTCGCCCGGGTTTTATGGGTCCAAACCCGGCCGGTTGCGCCTGTACATTCGGTAATGGCGGCGGAACCAAAACCCTTTCTGGCACTCTGGGCAAAGAAACATACCACACACTCCTACTTCATATCGTCTGCGAGCATTGCCCTCTTCTCCCCTTCGATCAAGTAATAGTGGCCCATTTCCCTGTGAAGGATATGGCACAGCCCTCTAGATGTCCTAACCCTTACTGGTTCCCAGACCCTTAAAGAGACGTGAAGTCAAGCAAGCCGTTTGCGGCTCATGGAGGAGGGGGGTTCTGGGTTTGGTCCCCTCGATTGCCTCGCGTGATTGCCAGAGTCATTAATCGGGGCGGCGGCAACTGCTGATACTGGCGCCTGGCCGTCCAAAGAAAGAGAGCGAAAGAGAGGGACGGCGGAGAGAGGCATAGCGGCTCCGCCCGACCGTGGTCAAGACCCTGGCGACAGAGTTGGGAATCGAGTTAGTTCCCAACTAAGCATAGAACGAAACCGCCTCTCAAGGTGGCCTAGATTAAGCTTCATTAACGACCTATTATCCGATGTCGAATGGATAACAAGTCAGCCGCCGACCAGGGCCTGCCGGGGCTGTCACCCAGTACCCCAGGCCACTCACTCAACATCACCGTGTCCACTGGACCCTGCCAATGCCTATGAGTCGATGTGCTCTAAGGACCTCGGAACGCCTGTTGCGTCTCCAGGGCTGCTGCTTCAGCCGCTCACCTCTTGGCTGGCCGGACCGACAACGTGGGAGTCATGAATTCTAATTTTGGGTCAGCTTACACCACTGGATCGAGTATCATTGTGGGATCATCGCGCGTCGCTAGCAGGAAGCCGTCTCTATGCATATTGATGTGAGGCAGGGAAGGGCCTCCCAGATTTCCAACCATGGCGGCAGACGATGACTGACCTTGGGTTCTGGATTAGTTCCGAGGGGTGGGACTTGACGCCCGTCAAAGGTGATCGCTCCTGCGTCCTCCCACGCCTACCGACAGTATTGGCGCCGAACGAGGTCTCTATAATGACTTGAATTCAATATCGCTGTCCTGTATTGGCATCCAATCCATGGATATTCAGCTGCGCAGATTTACGACATTCTTGACAGCAACTTTCTCGAACAAGACAGGGTGTTCGCCCTGAGAAACTCAAGATTGACGACTGTCTGGACCTGTTGTCACACAGATCAATAGATTTCGGTCTCAGGTCGAGATTCCGGCATTGGACGAGTCGCTCTGTGCCCATGGAAACGAAGCAGAAGAAACCCGGCCTCCTCGTAGGGTTGCTGATATGAGATGAGATCGAGACCCTTCTATAACACCTAACACCTGGGCACCGCATGTGTCGCCACCAATCTGTCCCAAACCCAAATTCGACTCCGTGTTCTATCGTGAAAGCCAATAACTTCTGGTCCCCCTCCCCCCTCACCCCTTCCAAGAAGCACGCCGCACCTCACCATCAGCTCCCATACCTGGTCGAGGCACTGACAATCCCTGTGCTCCGCGGGGCAAGAACTCAACTTGAGACTGCGTGACCATCCACTGTCCGCTGCTAGTTCACTTTCAATGTCTTAAGAAACAGGCTGGATGTCAAGGAGGGAAAAAAAAAAAGAAGGGGTGAAGCACACGACACAAGCCTCAAAAGCCTCAGCAAGCCCCCCATGGAGGGGAGACGCGGTAAAGGCGGTACGAACGTGTTTCCCCAGATCGCCGGTCACTCAACAGAAACGCCACTGCCGGGAGCCCAGACAGACAGACACTAGAAGCAATAATACACGCAGCCACGTACGTCTTCGTGCAACTCGGTACCACCGTATGAAATGGCAGACATATGTGAACTCTAAGATTTGACAGACCGGGAGGCTGCTTCCCCGAGAGGCGTACTATAGCGTGCAGCCAGCCGGGGCTATACCGGTAGTGGTTTTGTATTAAGGCTGGCGTTATGCGGCATGTGAGATGTACTAAAGTATGTATGTCTAGGCTCGTTTCCAGTCTGGAGGGACGGCAGGACATGCAGGACACGTCCGCCCAAGAGGTCAAAAGACTGGCAAGTGATAATGCCACGACAACAAATGGCCATCGGCGAGACACATGTGTTGTGCTGGGGCTGGGGCACCCCAAAAGCTGCAAAGAGAATGATGTACTATACCTAGGTTCCAATGTAATGCAATCTTGAGGCCGTATACGGAGGATCCACGGTCCAGGCCTTGGCGAGCTTTTGCAGTTCATGTTAAATGTTCCTCTGCAGATCGCGAATATTAACTGCCTGCCTGCGGAGAGATTGCACACACGCGGGCATGTACATGTATGTGGGCGTCCAGATTAAGGTTCTGGAGTAAGGCCGTAATCCCCGTGTCATGCATCACTTTTGATGGTAGTAAGATCAACCCGAGGCCCTCAGAATAACCTTATGATGTGCTTCACTCTCTCGCGCATCAACGTCCACTCGATCGCCGGAAAGCTGGGAAGTAACAGACCATCTTAAAACCAAGGATTACATC
>LKEA01000015.1:422499-439699 GCA_003795315.1 Cytospora schulzeri | reverse complement strand
TCATTCTGTCAACAAGACCCAACGTTCTCGGTAAGACTTTTTTTTTTTGCCCTTCTCTTCTGCGGTTTTTTCCCTCTTCTTTCTCTTCTTCCTTGCCAGGAAAGAAATCCATCAGAAACATCTCACTTGGTGTGCTTGGCTTCCAGGTCTGCCTGGCCCGTCAACGTCACAGAACCTTGGAGGCACTACCAGGGTAAGGGGGGGGGGTCAATTCGGCCAACAGGCTGACAGGGGAGGTCGCTGAGCCGTGTGTGTGTGTGAGTGTGTGTGTGGCGTACACAAGCCGCAGGGAGCAATCTCGCTTCAGTTTCATCTGCAGGCCGTTCCCTGCGGGGAGCCGGCCAGGCGCTGCAAGGCGCAGAAACCCAATCGTACCGTACAGATTAGATCTCACGACTCGTCAGGTCAGGTCTGGCTGGTCTGGCTGATAGGTAAACTTTGCGGGCTTTGTGGGTCGATCTGGGCTCGACGTTTCTGTGGCTTGATTCCGAAATGGGCCAGCAGACAGAACTGGCATACACAATTCCCATTCGGTGTGATCCACCTCATCAGCGAGAAATGTCCAAACGAGTAGTCGACCGGACGACCCGGGACCAGATTTGGCTGAAGCGGGGAGTGGGTTGACAGATGGGTAAGCTACCTGTTCCAGGCCATCTACATACCTAGGTAGATACCTACTTCTGCTTCTGTAGGTAGTGGAACGTGGCGTTGTGACGGCGGCATTTGGCATTGCACACTAGACGAGGGATCACGTGGAATTCTCGTTCCTGGGCCAAAAGAGCTGCTGGGTTCACCCGGCCCGGCACGGAAAAACGACGGCGTTGCTGGTTGGCGCTGTCATAAATTTGTTAACAATACCTCGTTAGCCTGATGGCTTGACAGCTCTGCAAGCTCTGCAAGCTCTGCAAGCTCTGTAAAGCTATGCAAGCTCTGATGGGATGAGAGATCAACGCAACGGAACGATGCAGCTTGCCAGATTCGTTCAACCTGGACCTGGACACAACAACTCGTGGCACTGCGGGCTGCATTCGGGGATTTGTGGATTCCTGACGTCGGCTGTCGTCGTATAAGCACGGGATTCCCAGGAACGTGGCAGCATGGGGCAAGCGAAGCGAAGAAACCTTGGAAGACCTGCTCCCCTCCCCGCCCCATTTTTTTTAACGTGATTACTTTTTTGTGTGTGTCTGTGTCTGTGTCTGTGCCTATGTTTTAACTTTTGCGGTTTGTCGACTGTCAGTGGCTGCAAGGCAATATGCGAAGATGGGGCACCGGAACCGGGCCTGTTGACAGGAACAGGCTAAGATCGACGCTTCAGCCTTTCCCATGCTGCAGGTCCGAGGAGACAACCTGGAACTTTCGAAAAAATATTACTGCATAGTGCTGTAGTAATCAATCTAATCAAGGAGGACCACTCCGATGTGGCGCGTGGCATTGATTGGTTGTGGTTGTTTTGTGCCTGGTTGTCCCTGCTGTACCTGCATGCCAAATCCACTAATTCATGACACACACACACGCACATAGAACACGCAAGCCCACACCACACAAGGACCACACCACCACCACCACACACCACACACCACACCAAGCTTACTATGTGTGATAGGATGGCCCGGGCATGATCGGGGAAAGCGTGGCGCTATCAAAACAAGGTCAACCAAAGCAAAACAAAAAACATCCCATTGCTGTACAGAGTTTTAGTTTTTTTCTTTCTTATTCTTTCTTACTCATTTTTTTCTCTTCCCTATCTGACCAATACTTTGCTTGCAAATGATCGGCATACAGGGTTTAGTAACACCTTGGCGTTTTTTGATGAAGCAACAGTAAACGGCAGGCTGGGCACACTCGACAGGTCCCATGATTACGACCGGACGCCACATTGATCCATCCCCAAGCCCACAATTGCCCCAGGGGAAAACCGAAGCTTGGCGGGGCTGTTTTGGACTGTCAAGTGAGTTTAAATGCTGATGCGGTGATGATGGGGTTCGTCTGCTGTGCTGTGCTGTGCCGTATAACCCGGTGCAGGTGTGCAGGCCGTGTGTCGCGCCCTTGTTGCAAGCGGAAGACCGTTCCCGGGGCTTCATCCCATTGATTGGCTCAAAGTGGAGATGGAAGGCCGGGCATCCCAATGGGGGAGGCACCCTGGCACTCTGGGAGGGGGAGGCACAGTTGACGCCAGGGTGCCGCAAGGGTGCCGCCAGGGTGGTTGCCAGGGTGCCGGGGTGTCGGGTTTGACGGCGGTAGGGTTTAAATCCCAGGTGGGTTAATGGCTCCCCCCGCTATGGAGTTACTTGACTAATAACTTTTGTATGTTAAGGAATAAGCCTAAAATTGACTGTAGATCTTATCTGTATAGCTCCTTCAGGGCACCTTGTGCACGGTACCTAGGTAGTTTCTAGCGTCCACCCTTGCACATGTGTCTGCCCGTCCAGGCCGTCAGTTAACCCGTTTCGTTTGTTCTCGAAGCTCGGACCTTTATTAGCACCCAACGGCGAAACCCCTTGTACCCATTGTCCGCCTGGTCCCTGTCCATCAGACCCACTTACGGATCCGTACTTGCTTCCTTCAACCCCTGCTTACCCCTGCCAAACCCAGCCAGACCAGGTTCCCAGGACTCCCTGTTGCTCTTTCCTCCCCCCCCCCTGGAAAAGAAGGAAAAGATAGGCAGAATTTGGCCATGGCGGAAAACCTTCATCGGCATCGCACCTCCCCTTTTGGCGCCCAAACAGGCAAGTCAAGGAAGGTCAGGGAAGTCAGGCGCATCGCCCACCGATCAAAACCTCCACTTCCAACCTGTCCAGGCTGGCCACCAGGTGTCCCCCCGTCCCTTCTTTTTAAATGAAAGACCCCCCTCCTTGCCCACGCAACATCCACTCGTATCTTCCGTTCTTGACTTACGAATCCACTCTTACACGCCCGCAACCTGGTCGGTCGATTATACCCTATTTTTTTTTTCTCGCTCGTCTTTCTTGACTTGGCCCACTTACAGACGCACGTACGCCAGTCGCTCCCAGTCTTTTCCAATACAACAAAAAGGTCGCCAGCCTCGACCCCGACGCGCCGTCTTCGTCCTCGACGTCTTCAGCCAGCGCAAACAGTCCTTTTGCGTCTTTGACAGACAGCATATTCGTTTAACGCTCATCTCAACCTCAAGTCCCAATCTCTCAAACCTCACCATCTTTTGTGCGTCACTTAAACAACGACCACACATACACATTCATTATCGTCTCCCGCGTGGTATCTAAGAATACCTACACACTCTCACTATTCCTTTGAGACCGGACAAAGCGTTCACGAGCGACTCATCAGCCTGCCAAAGCATTCACTGATCCTCGTCCCTCATATTATAAAAACATCTTACCGACCACGACGTTCTCTTCATCGTCTGGCCCGATCTGAAAACATCGCTTCCTTTGCGACTACAATCATTTGGTAATCTAACCAACAACAACAACAACAAACTTCAAAATGTTCACCAAGGCTTGTTTGGCTGTCCTGGCCACCGCTGCTCTCACCAGCAACGGTGCGTTCGCCTTGACCCACCGTCACGCTCAGCGTCACCACCATGAAGACAAGAGAGCTGTCGTCTACGAGGCTACCGAGACTGTCACCGACACTACTTGGGTCACCGTCACTGTCGATCCCAATAGCGAGGCTGCTACCGCTGTCCCCGTCGTTGACGCTGTTTCCACCGCCAGCTCTTCGGTTGTCGCTCCTCCTCCTGATGCTTACAGCATCCCAACTACCACCACCTCGATCTTCTTGACTTCCGTCGTCGTTGCCACACCAACTGCGCAGCCCACCACTCTGGTCACCAGCGCTAAGCCCGCTGCCTCGTCGTCTTCCTCGTACTCCTTCGTGGCTCCCCAGGCCGCTGTCGTTGCATCCAGCTCTGCGCCTGCTGCCATCACCACCACCCGCGCAGTCGCTGACTCTTCCAGCAAGCGAGGTGCAGCTTACAACTCTGCCAGCCTGATCTCTCCCCTGATCGGAGGCGGCACCCACATCGGCTGGGCTTACAACTGGGGTCAGGTCGACGATGGCTTGACTGATGTTACCAGCGACCTTGAGTACGTCCCCATGCTCTGGGGAACCAGGGAGGACTTTGTCGGCTCTTGGGCTTCCAACGCCCAGACGGCCATCAACAACGGTGCCAAGAACTTCCTCTCCTTCAACGAGCCCGACAACGCCGGCCAGTCCAACATGGACCCCAGCACCGCCGCCTCTGCCCACATTCAGTACATGAACCCCTTCGGCGGATCGGTCAAGATTGGCTCTCCTGCCATCACCAACTCCGGTACCGACGGTGAGGGTGTCAGCTGGTTGAAGCAGTTCGTCAGCGCTTGCGGTGGCACTTGCCAGGTCGACTTCTGTGCCGCTCACTGGTACAGCCCTGCCGACAGCAGCGACTTCCTCAACTTCGTCACCGAGGTCCACGAGGCCTGCGAGAACAAGCCTGTCTGGATCACCGAGTTTGCTCCCACTGGAGCCGACGAGTCCACCATCTCCTCCTTCCTGAACGAGGTCCAGGACGCCCTTGACAACGACTCTACCTACAGCTTCGTCGAGCGTTACGCCTACTTCTACGTCGCCGATGGCTACCTGGTTGATGGCAGCTCTGCCAGCAGCTACGGCAACACCTTTGCCTACGGTGCTTGATCGGTTGCTGATCAGTCAATCAACATCTCATCGGCGTTTCGTTGATTTTGCGGGAAGGGGTTTACAAAGTTGGCGTTTCATGTGGTCCTTGAACCAATTTGCATGAGCGATCATGATGGATATCCAAGGACCTGGGTCAGGGTGGAAAGGGATGGGAAAGGGAAAAGACACGATTTTTGATTCATTTCTTGTACATAGTTGAGGTTCTTGATTCCGAGGTTCGACAACATCTTGAACTGAATCGAATGGGGGAGAGATTCTGGGACACGATTTGCGCTCACACATCAGCCAAATTGGGAGGAAGAAGTTTGGGGTGGCCATGTCTCTGCATACTACTACTACCTACTTACTACAACATACAAAGCATATGGCATCAAGGGACGAAGTCGACGGATCCGATTCGAGATTGGATCCGCGATGAGTTACGCCCGAAATGAAATGACGTTTTTCAAACAAAACAAAGTTTACCATGGTACCTGCTTTTCTGATTCAACGTGCGTCATTTTCCCACTTGTCTATGTGTCGTGTGTGTCCTTGTACTTTAATCATTATGTTCGTTCCTACATCCATCCGAGCTAAGTAGCTGGTATCGATGTCGATCGATCCTCTCTTATACGATATCTCCTTTCTTTTCTTGTGTGGCAAAGACCCGTTCGTACCATAAATCCACCACAACGACGCGGGGCCTAAACGCCTCTTAATTCTTCTTAATTCTCACTTTCTTGGCCAAGCCAAGCCACACACCACCATACATTACTACGTACCGGTAAGGCGATGTGACATACCGTACCGTACCTGGCTACCTGGGTCACCTATACACAAATTTCCAGGGCGGGTATCCACCTCGTGCTTGGTGCAAAACGCTCGAGCCACGCAGATCTACTACCACGAAGAGGATAGTCCGACTGGCGGTTTGGGTTATGGGGATAAAAGAAGGCGGCGGATACGAAACGGCGTCGCCGCGCTGGTGGAGTGTGGGTTGGAGTATAGAGAGAGGGAGAGAGAAGCGCAGTTCAGCTGGTTCAGCGACCAAAGGTGATCGACACGGATTCAGGTACGGATGGTAGGTAGGCGGGTTTAGGTTGCATGGGATGGTGCTCTTCGCTTCTTTGGGGCGGGAGAGACTTTCGCAAGATATTACTTGATTGGGGGGGATCCCATGGGTCCTATCCGGACCGGTACCGAACGTGGGAGAGGGGAGGGAGGAGCCCCAGACAGGATAGACAGACAGACACAAAGTGAGACAGAGAGAGAGAGAGGAAGAGAGGAAGAGTGGGGACCATCTCCGGACCACCGGTAGTTGTTTAATTGTATGCATGTATGTACGCACACTACGGATCCGTGCAGCAGCAGCAAAGCACATGGTCGCCTCCGGTGATTGTCCGTACACTTTATCGGTACCGGTTGGTGGTTCCTCTTCTCGCGATACCGGTCGCAATAAGATTAATTACGATTTCCCCCAAGTTCATGATGACATGGCTTGGAGTGGAGGGCTTGATCCTGTATATGTTCATCCTCCACAGTTTATGCATGTATGTATTTAGCTATGTATATGCTATTGTGCCATCACAGTTTGGGGATATTGTTTTGGCGGAGAGGAACTTGCTCTGACACCTTGTGATACCCGTCTATACTCTTTTTTTGCAAGAATATCAATACTCGAACAGTGATAAACACCAGAACATCATCCGAATTCCAGCCCGTTTGACCGAGTATGACTGTACAAGGCTTCATTCACCCCGATTGGCTGGACCCTGACCATGTCAACATCAATTCCAGTTGAGGACAGGACATCTGGACCTAACCAGTAGACCGCAGAGACCGCAGAGACCTTGCAGTGCACCACTGGGAAATATATACCATACTGCCTAAACAGGCACGGAAATATATACTTACACGCAAGAGAATGTAACGGTCGTTCCAAAACTGAATGAGTCCGAATCGAGTCTTTGCTAGCATTGATCAAAACAGTCAGCGTCTCAGTGAAGGACTCGGAGTCATCAAGTGAGTCACACCAGACATATAAACAACAGAATAAAGTTGATATAAAGCAGTCCACGATAGAGTCACAAGAAAACGGATAGTTTTCATTTGCACCATTGAACCCATAGTAATCATCGCCCAATACCTTCCACCAAGCCATTCAGCATCCAACGCCCCTCCCCTCCCCACGACCCTCCAACAAGGAGATAAAAGAGAGAGGGAAGAAACCACCAACCAAAACCACACAAAATGCCACCCAACAACAACAACAACAAAAACAACAACAACAACAACAAATGGACAACAATCCGCACCACCCTCCCCAACCCCCTCCCCCCAACCCCGTCCCGCCAGCCCATAACCACCCAGCGCCTCCTCCTCCGACCCCTCCGCCAGACAGACCTCCCTTCCCTCCACGCCCTCCAGCGGCAGCCAGAGGTGATGCGGTGGACGTCCAAGGGCCGGCCGGACGCCGACGAGGCCGAGACGGCCAGGAAGCTCGCCGAGTTCCTGCCGCCCCACGACGCCCGCACTTTTAACTGGGCCATCTGCCTGCGCGAGGGGGAGGGGGAGGGGTCCGGGGAGGGGGAACTCATCGGCATCGGGGGTGTGCACGCCTTTGGGGTTGTTGATGATGGTGATGGTGGTGGTGATGGTGGTGGTGATGATGAGTTTGGGTGGCCTGAGGTTGGGTATCTGTTCCGGCGCGAGTACTGGGGCATGGGCCTGGGGACGGAGTTCCTGAGGGGGTTCCTGGGGGCCTGGGAGGATAGGATGCTATGTAGGGAGGTTGTGGAGAGGAGGGTGAGGGTGGGCTCGTTTGTGAGTGTTGGTGGTGGTGACGAGCATGGGTCGCCGGTGCTGGCGAGGGAGCAGATTGTGGCTATTGTTGACAGGAATAACGGTGCGAGCAGGAGGGTGCTGGAGAAGTGTGGGTTCGAGAGCTTTGCGGACTTTGACGAGGAGGATCCTTGCGATCCTGAGAAGGTGATCGAGTTGGTTGCGTATCGGTATTTCCCCCGAGATAACAACAGCCTAGGTGACTTGGGTGACTTGGATACCTAGGTGAGCACTTGGGATTGGTTGGGGATGACAGAGGGGTTGGGAATCACAACGCCTTGAAGCAATACAGTAGTGAGAGGGAGGCCTATGAGGGCTAAGCAGCTCATGGGACCGACCACCCGCCTACGTGGCCACCGTAATCAACGTTGCCCTGTAGCATTCGGCATAACAACTTTCAACCAGGTCCATCTACATCGAACCTCAACGCCAATAATTCGAAGACTGCGCACTACCCTGCGACAACACAACCACCAACCTCCCCTTCCAATGCTCATGCTCCTCAACCCCCAAATCCCCCCCAGTCTGCCCTCGCCCCGCCTCCATCTTAACATACTTCCTCCTCGCCCCCAGCCGGAACGCCTTGATATCCCCAAGAACATCCCTCATTCCCCTCAGCACCGTCCTGCCCGGCGGCCTGATGATCCCCTCGTCCGTCGGCGGCAACAGCATCGCGTCCCACGCCCGGTGGAAGATATAGAACCCGGCCGGCACCCCCGCGGCGACGTGGCACGGGGTGGCGGCCACGACGCCGTCGCCATCAGCGCCGGCGTCGGCGTTGGCCGGGTCGCAGAGATTGCGCATGTATTCGTTGATGGCGGGCGGGTTGGCCGCGCTTATGGTGCCGGGGCCGATCCACACAGGGACGGTGACTTCTTTGTCCAGGTCGTTGGTGGGCTTGATGGTGATGTCGATGTGCTCGCCGTCTGCCTGGTTAAAGGGGGCGCAGTCGAGCTTCTGCGGCACTGGTGTCTCCGTCTCATTTTGTGGTTCGCTGCTCTCTGGTGGGTTTGTCGCCGTAGAGACTGCGTGGGGCTGTTCCTCAGTCTTGCTGTTCACTGGTGACGACGATGGAGCCCAAGCGCTCTCGCTGAAGAACGAGAATGTTTCTTCTCCCCGACTCAAGAGAGCACCGGGATCTAAGTCATCAGCCTCATTCTGAAGGCTGGCAATTTCATCACCAGCATCAGGCTCGAACTCCAGGCGAATGTGCCGGAGACCCTGTAAGATTGGTGGGCCACGTGGAGGCGTCGATGCCTTGGCCTTCTCGATCATCTGTTCCTGCCGAGCCGCAAGTTTCAGGAAGTTGATCAGCCGCTGGGTGACGGCGCCGGTAGAGTAGCGCGGTATCATACAAAGGGTGAGTGAGTAGAGGCGCGGGTTCATATCCGGCACGTAGGTCTGCGGGTATGCAAGGTCCATCCTCTCCCGCAGGCAAGTCTCTGCCAGCCACTGCTTGGTCAGGACGTTTGTACTGCGGCAGGCGACGGTCGGCGTGTTGGTGACGAGCGAGTGATGGATCTTCAGTACGCGCAGGTTCGACGAGATGACGGGACGGAACAGGTATGCAGACCCTGGAAGGCCAAGTACAGACGTCGATTTGGACAGCCACGGCGCCTTATTGACCAATGCTGATGAACGTTGAGTAGACAAGCATATCGCACTGTCGCACTCGAAGTGTTCAAGGTGGCCCGGAGAATAGTGTAGAAGACGTTTCACGGCGGACGCGCTGACGGCGAGATCGTTGAGATGTAGATGGGTGGTGCCGACGTGTGGAGGTGGCCAGTGAGGTGAATAACGCAGGTGTGGTGCATCTGGAGTTGCCTCTCCGGGATTACCTGCCAGTACTCGTAGTGCATCCGTGACAGAATCTCCTCGAGGGCGACCTCGTCCGTTAGATCGGGTATGCAGGGTGAGTGGTCCCTCATTGTCGGTGCTGTGGATGTTTTCAGGGTGGTAGACTGGGGTATCCGCAAGGTATCGTTCGGGAGAGGAGAATGTCTCACTAAACGCAGACTCCTCGATAAAGTAGAAACGGCCGTTAAAATAGCCACTGTTGTCGCGGGTAGACCTGATCTTCCCCTCGACCTCGAAATGACCAGCTGTCTGTAAATTGAGGCTCGAATAGGTAGGAAAGCTTAAATGTATCAAGTCTTCGAGAAACTTATCACCCAGATTGTTACCCGACACGTCAAGGCTCCAGAGTTGGTTGCGAAATTCGTGTATGAGGGCACTCGCTGTGGCGTAGTCCAGACTCTTCCTCCTGATTTTCAGAATACGCAGCTGCGGCAGGTTTTCCACCTTGAGAGAGTTCTGGTCGATCAGGCTCTGCAGAGATCCAGGGGTGTTGGACAAGTCGAGGTACACCAGTCCAATGAGCCACCGGTCAACAGCAAACCTTGCTGGCAGCGGCAGTCCACAGTCTGCTAGGCTGAGAAGATGAAGCTTCCCGAGAGAGGACTGCGGATGTCGCGACAGGACCGAGTTCCTGGAAAGCATGGAAGGGTCTAGACCGGAGTGGCCGTCTAGCAGGAGGCAGCGCACATTGGGGAAACGAGCTGGGATTTCGCGGACCAAGTCGCTGTTCAATGTGCTGGGCGCAAGACCACAGGACATAGTAGCACCACGGAAATCCAAGACGGCCACCATTGACGCAGTGGACACTCTGACTCCTCGTCTCATGTGATTGATGAAGTATGAGTACCACTGGTGCTCTGGATAAGACGGGTCAGCTAGCATAAGATACAGAGACATGCACGAGGCAGATGTCTGTTTGAGCCGATAACTCACCAGTGGATGTGTTGCATCGTAACTTGCGCAATATGGGAAGAGGGTCCTTCCACAATCGGATTGCAAAAACGGCATAGAATCTCTGCGATATGCGGCAGAGCTTGGCGTAGTCGTGAGTGTCGATGTATGGGACGACGACCTCGAGCCAGTCCTTCTGGCGAATCGTCTCATTGTATGACGGTGGTGGTTCATCCATAGTGCCTTAAAAGCCGCAAGTGAGTGTAGGATGGCTGTGAAGGAAGAGATCCTTCGTGAGAAGCATTATGGCTTTGACCAGAGCCAATGTGCGAGAAAGGAAGATAAGTAGGCAGAGTACGATCCCGGATGGTGAGCCTTCTCAGGATGGGTGGAGTGCATGTATAGAGAGCCTGCTAAGGAAGGGAACAGCATCTGTGGTGTAGTGTTCGTTTGTACCAAAGCCTAGATGCATGGGCACTGGTCCAAATGGTTTCTGAAGCTGCCTGGCAAGAAGTGATGTGATAAAGACTTGGGGTTACTTAATCAACTCGGGAGCAGCCCAAGATGAGGCTGCGGGAAGATGATCACTTGATGTAAGAGAGGCGCAGGAGCACTGATTGGCTGATGTCTGGTCCCTGGTGCCTGAACCACACAGACAGAATATATGAGCTTTGCTTTTGAAACACAAACCGGGGAATACAAACCAGGAAGATTATAGGAGGGAATTGAGTATGAGAAAAGGTTATACACTGTCCTTTTATTACTGGAGATAGCAACATCATTCCCTTGTAGAACTATCTTGTATAAACTAGGGAGGTTGTTGGTGTGCATCAGGGCCGCTAGTGATGCATGTAAAAACGGACAACAAAGCACCGCAGGTAACATCTTGTATATCCATTTATCAAGCCGCCAGATTTTTTGGGCCTAAACTCCTTCCTGTTCCTAATAGCAGATATGTACAGATACAAAGCGTAACGTCGGGTAAGGGTATATTTCGAGCGTCTTCTGCTTGTTATTCAACTGCGCAATTATGACCGGGTGGCAGTGATGGCCTGCTCCAGAATGTTCAAGCCCTCCTCAATCTCTGCCTCCGAGATGGTCAATGCAGGCACGAAACGGAGCGTGTTGGTACCGGCTGTGATTATGAGCAGCCCTCTCTCGCGGGCAGCCTTGATGATGGGCGTAGGGTCCTCGGTCAGCTGGAGACCGAGAATCAGGCCCCGACCACGGACCTCAGAGACCAGCTCGGGGAACTTGGCCTGCAGCTTCTTGAAGCCACTGGCGAAGATTGCGCTCTTGGCCACTACCTCTTGCTGCAGGGCCGGGTCTGCCAGCCTGTTGACAATGTAGTGTGCCAGGCGACAGGCCAGAGGGTTACCGCCGAAGGTGGTTCCGTGGTCGCCGACCTTGATCTTCTCGCCGACGTCCTTGTTCACAATGACGGCGCCGATGGGGAATCCGTTTCCAAGTGCCTTGGCTGTGGTCAAGATGTCGGGGTGTGCTTCCTTGGGCAGGTTACCGTGGGCCCAAAGGGTACCGGTCCGAGACAGACCGCACTGAATCTCGTCGTAGTGCAGTACAGCACCGACCTCCCTGCATCGCTTGGCGAGTGCGACGAGGAACTCGGTGGTGGCCACCTGGACACCACCTTCACCCTGGATGGGCTCAATTATGACACCGCATGTCTTCTCCGTCACGAGGTCGTTGATGGCAGAAATGTCATTGAAGTTGCCGTACTTGAATCCTGGTACCATGGGCGAGAAGGGCTGCTGGTATTTAGGGTTGGGCGTGGCTGACAGACTGCCCATGGTCCGGCCATGGAAGGAGTTGTGGAAGGACACGAACTCGTGCTTCGCACCAGAGGGGTCCAGGACCTTGCCAACCTTGCGGGCGAACTTGATACCAGCCTCGTTGGCCTCGGAGCCGGAGTTGCAAACAAAGACAGAGGCGGCGTTGTGCATGCCGCCAGACTCGAGCGTCTTCTCGACCAGAAGCTTCGAGAGAGCACCAGTCCAGGGGTTGAAGTAAAGGTTGGATGCGTGTACGAGGGTCTTGGCCTGGTCGGCAATGATGTTGGAGAACTCGGGGTCGCAGTGTCCCAGAGCATTAACGGCAATTCCGGACGTGAAGTCGAGGTAGCGTCGGTTCTCGACGTCCCACAGGTATGAGCCCTTTCCTTGAATAAAAACTGGTGGTGGGCGCGAGTAGGTAGCGACCATAAAGGGGGCATGGCCGTTCACCATGGCAGCACTGGGCGAGTCGGGCGTGGGGTCTGGGTTAGGCAGGTTCGCATTTCTCTGAGGCAGTTTCGTGGTCAGTCAAGTGGCAAATTGAGGGCTTGGGCTTGGATCTGAAGAGGCTGCTCACAGCTATGGCATCCTGGGCATCCTGAGCCGGATTGCTCGTTGGAACAGCGGCAGCCTGGGAGTAGGCGCGAAGCCTGGCAGGGGCAGAGAATGAGGCAGAAGAACGGCAGGGTCGAGCAGCCAAACCGGCCGCAGCAACCTTTTGCAACCGAATCCTGAATGCCATTGTTGAACAGAATGCTGAGAAAAGAATGGCGAATAAAGTCAAGAATCAACACAACCAGTCGATGTTTTCAATCGTCAAATTAGATACCCAAGGACGACTGGAAAAGAAAGTGAGTCACATAGGAGTAATAACGAGCATGAAGCCGCCATTCCAAGTTGGAGAATGCGCTGCTGGGCGGCGATGATACTCAATTCCTTATCGGCCCCGGTTGGCCCCGATAGCGGTCTCTTGGGACGAAATTTTAGAGGGAGTCTCCAGGGCTTGGCTAGACTCGGACTGGGCTGTAGGGATCCGTAGGGGACCATCGCCCCCGAAGTCGCAGGGGCACCTACAAATACCTGCGGATATATCATTGGTCGTCAACCTGGTGGTCTTCTACCGAGGTGGCATTTAAGGTTTCTTCGTCAATGAACGACACACACTCTCTCACTCCTTGTTACTTATTGTATGGGACGATGATGGGTTGGCATTTCTTGTCCGCATGAGCACCCCCACACTAATCACTGAAAACATCCCATGGGCTCGAGTGACCACTGCTGCTTGGTGCGGTGCAGCTGTTACAAACTCACAATCGACAAGTGAGGTGAGGCTTCGACTTGGGATTGGCCATTCGAACCAAGAGCCTCACGGTGGTGGTGGTGTTGGTGATGGTGATGGTGATGGTGAAAAAGCAATGGTACTAACTACCTACCTAGGTAGGTAAGCATGTGGATATGTGCATAGTGATTAATACCTGGCAGCGAGCTAGGGCCAAGTCCGTCCCTGAGGACGCTATCACATGCTCGAGATGTGTGAGCTATGTACAGTAGCCCCTGCTGTCCTCCAGCCCACTCAGGAACGACTCCATCCGGAACCACTCGAAAACGATGAAGACAAGACAGACAGGCAAAGATCATCTTCAATTGTACCCATATGTTCCTCACCCGGACCAGGTGTCACCAACCAGAATCAAAACGTCACTCCCGTCGATAGAGTTCCAAGAGACTAATGCCACATATACACAGTATCATATTTTCGAGTCGTTCATATATGTACTCAAGTATACAGGCAATCACCCTGTCCTGTTCCTGTTGTCACATGCTTGCATTGATGATGATACCCCCATGTATGGACAGACCCATGGAATAAAATAGGGAGTGACCGCCATTCCAAGAGAGGCAAAACAGAACAACGTGGACAGACTGACTGCCCTATCTGGTAGATGTCGGTACTGGTACTCTAGTGTACTCGGTTCCAATCAAACCAATGGCCTGCGTGCGGAAGAAATCCGACGCATCGGATGCGTCATTCCCAATCCAGCCGCACCGCTGCGCAGAGCAGTGCAGTGCAGTGCAGCGCAGTGCAACAATCACATGCCAAAAAGTCGCCTCGACGGATCCCGGCCAGGTCAGACTCCTCGGTGACCATCTGACATCCCAAACCTCATACGCATTGGATACTTCGGGAAACTGTGCAGCCAGTAAGCACTTCTTCATTCCGACCTCGTCGTTATCCCGATGACTTTATTTTGTCTTTCATTTCCGGGTTTGCCATCTTCTTTGTTCTTACAACAACACACTGAACCGGCCATTTTGACTTAATATCATCAACTTCTCGGGGCCATCAGCCAGCATGTCTGTTGCATGTGACAGCGCCTCAAAGCCCGCTTGAATCCGTCCTTGATGTATTTGTTTGGAACATCCAAATATCTCGGTATAACCTGCAAGTACTTGCTGGTCATTCAATAATCATGATAGACCATGTGCTCGGCCGGCCATCTGTGAAGTCGCGGAGACTACAGATCTTGGCCGTATTAGCATTTTGGTCCACATATCTAGTGAAGTGCGTGTAATCTCTCCTTCCTTCTGACTGAACCGCATCTGACTGTGAATTCAAATAGAGGGCATAAACATGGCCCGCCTCTCGTGCGCATGCTCTCCAAACTCTCCTCTAAGGGGTTGACGGCATGGCAAATCGTTGCCATGACTATGACCATGCTTTATGCTGGCCGGAACTTTAGCACTCTAGTTGGCCTGGCCAGCCCGGATCCACTGTCCAATATGTACGATGCAACATACTACCGAGCAACTTGGGTTTTGACGGCACTTGACGCCGGGTTCTGGACCGCCATGAAGATCAGATCAAAGTGGCTGAGGGACATCTCAAGTCTCATCTTCACGGTGTTTTATTTGTTCGCCGCAGAGAAGGCAGACGAGAAGGTGCGCAAGGTCCGAGGCAATTTGACGGTTGAGCACCTCAGGATCAGCTGGAACAAGGGAACAAGTCCATACCTCAGCTTCTTCCAGAAGCTCATCCGCCCTCGCCACTCACGCTGGCCACCGCGTGCTGTCCGTATCCCGCGACCATCCACGAGCGATTACAAGGAGCCTGTGTCTGCCTGGTTATACTATGACGGACCACTGTCAGAACTCGAACAGCACAACAAGGTCGTGCTGGACTTGCCAGGAGGCGGCTTCATTGCTATGGATCCTCGCTGCAACGACGACAAGCTGCTCTCCTGGGCGGCCAAGACAGGACTCCCCGTCCTCAGTCTTGACTACAAGAAAGCACCGGAGTATCCATACCCCTATGCCCTTAACGAGTGCTACGACGTATATGCCACCCTAATTAAGAGTCGGGGACGCTGCATTGGCATGTCTGGGCGGGACATACCCAAGGTTGTGGTCACGGGTGACAGTGCTGGAGGAAACCTCGCCACTTCCATGACTTTGATGATCATCGAAGGCGGTCTTTTCCCCTCAAGTCGCTTTCAAGGACAGGCTGGACTGCCTGCACCTGAGGCATTGGTCCTGTTTTATCCAGGACTCGACATGAACATCGGGAACTGGATGTCGGACGAGCAGATGGCTTTGATCCAGGATCGGAGAATGCGAGCGACCAACAAGACCATTGCTAGGCGGAAGAGCATGCAATACAACAATCTCGTTGGGACGCCACACCATTCGGACGACGAGGATGACTCTACAAAGGTTTCCACCAGTCTACCTATGAATGAGGTTGGAGAAGGAGAGGGTTCGGCGGTTCCTGAAGGTGCTCGCACACCTCAGCCTAAATATGCACACACGACCCCGACGAAATGGTCCAAGGCTCAGCCACCGAACGAGCCTTCGTCAGTCAAAGCGGGCAAGGTGTCTGGCAGTACATCTCACCATCCTGAGCCGCTTCGCACGCGACTCGCTATGTCATCCATGCTCTCCTACTTCAACGACCGCATACTGGCCCCCGAGATGATGCGCGCCATGATCATCTTGTACATCGGGCCGCACAACCGACCCGACTTCAGCCAGGACTATCTGCTGTCCCCTATACTCGCCCCCGATATGCTCCTTGCCCGCTTTCCCAAGACCTACTTCCTCACCGGCGAGCGTGACCCTCTAGTCGACGACACAGTCATCCTAGCCGGCCGCCTCCGCCGCGTCAAGGCAGCCATGTATGCCTCGGGCGGTCAGCGAACCGAGTACCGCGAAACAGATGCCATGGCGGAGGGCTTCAACGACAAGGATGCTGCCGAGGTAGTCCTCATCCCTGGGACGTCTCACGGTTTCCTGCAGTTCCCGACGATCTACCCTCCCGCTTGGAAACTCATCGAGCGCTCGGCAAGGTGGATCGAGGACGCCTTCAACGATGGTGAGAGGCGCGCACGGGAGAGGCGCCGGAATATGATGCAGAAGGCGGCAGAGAGCTCAGGGCGACACCACACGAGGACAGAGTCGAGCGGTGACGAGGGATTACTGGAGATCGGGATGACCAAGGCCAGGGGCAAGTCGTTGTCAAACGGTGTGAAGAACGGCAAGGATGCTGCAGGCGAGGGGAAGGATGTGAACGGCGGCGAGGCGGATGGCGAGGGCCAGGAAAGGAAAAGCAAGAGGAGGACGAACGGTCGTGCGAAGAAGAATGATGACAAGACGCCACTGAACAGGCTCGCTAGCGAGGATGACCTGCTGGGGCGGAGGATGCAAGGCCTCGTGGGCGGCTTGACGGGAGTGGAGGAAGATTAACGGGGCGAGCCTCGATGGGCAGAATTATCTATACCTCTTCATCGTTCCGGGGTCTGTTGTGATCATTGCCTGCATGCGATGCCTGGCCTGCTAACTCTTGTAAGCTGACCGAGCTGACCGCGGGTGTATGCCAAAGCATCGTGTCTACACCGCGCCAAACGATCGACCAGTCCACACTACTACTGCCCCGTGATCTCGTCCGATTTCCAAGTATCAATCAATTCCAGCCTGTCATTCTTGCGGTATAGGTGCCTGCGGCTGCCCACAAAATTAGAACGAGAGAAACAACGCTCATGGTGCAGCCGCTCAAGTGATCCATGAAGCAAGAGTAGTCACACAAGAACCACCAGATGGGACACATGTGACACCAAAGACGGGGAACCGGAAGGCACAACAAAAATTTCTATCAAGCCGAATCCCCCTTTTTCGCCTCATCTACGAAT
>LKEA01000015.1:395423-417044 GCA_003795315.1 Cytospora schulzeri | reverse complement strand
GCCATCTGAATCGAAGAAGGCGAGTTGTATGGAATGTCGAATGTGTAGGCTGGTGTCGATCACCGAGAAAGAGGGGATAAGTGACAAAGGTTATTGGGATGTGAATTATTGGCACACGCAACAGACAAGGTGAATGCACAGTGAAGAGGAAGTGGGTGATCAAGTTCTGTCATGGAGCGAAAGCTGCAGAACTGTGTGTGTGTGTGTGTGTGTGTGTGGTATCTAACGTATTTGCCCGGTCCAGTACACCCGGACCCCCAGCTATCCTGTCATGTGCGCACGTACTTTTGCCGTCGGCCCTCCCAACGCCAGTTTCTATGATTGTTGCAGTCCCTGGGGCGATCGCCATCCCCGATGCCTAAGTAAAGCTTTTGCTTGTTTTCCGATCCTCAAATCAAATACACACAGGTTGAGGCCATGATAAAACAGATATCTGGTACAGTCCACAAGCAGCCGAATCCATGTCCCCCAGTAAATAATATCACCACCATGACTCCCCGTTGAATATACGCCGGGTAGATGCCGAATTTGCCACACAATGCAGTCTGGTAACCATGACCTGTGACCGCGTGACTCGGAAACATCTTTGAAAATAGATTATGAACATGTGTTTGAGCGAGAGACTGAGAATGGTACTAGACCGTGTTTGGTGTTGGGCGCGCGTATCGCGCCTAAAAGTCATGTCGTCGCTCTGACTGTTTGAACGACAGCCAGGACGACCATAATGCCGGCCAAGTTACTGGCAGTTCAATGGCAGGTTTCGATTTTGACCGGAGGTGGTGGGGACAGGGAAGAAAGATCGTCTCCCGTCTTCAACTCCCCCTTTGAGCTTGTCATTGGAGCCTTTGATCCGCGCTTCCTGCCGTTCCTCTTGAGCTCTTCGTATCTGGCGGCGGCATCGGGATGATACTTCGTCCTGCTGCCAGCGGACTTTTGCGAGTGGCGGTGGACATGATCGCCGTAGTTATCGCTCCTGTTGAAGATCTTCATGGGCTGGTTCAAGTCGAGACAGAACTCGCACGTCCACAACTCTGGGTTATCCTTATGTTTCCTGTGTCATGTCTAGTCAGCAACTGTATTGGGCGGCTTCTAGTATGGTGAGGATCACTCACGTGTTGATGTGCCGTTTCAAGTGTTCACTCCTTGAGTAGGCCTTCCCTTCACAGCTTGGAAATAGGCACCTGTGCTGGTTTGCCTTGGCCACCTTGGCGCTCTCCTGGAAGGCAGGGCCAAGTTTTCCAACAGCTGGCTTTGCCTTTGCCATACGTTGCCTGCCTGGGCCGTTCTTTGGGATACTCTGTTGCAACATCACTGACTTCTGCTGCGGCCCATCCACTGCGATTCTACGCCTGATATTGCGGTGGGAGCTTGAGGGTGTTGGAGTCCCCATGTTGATTGCCGGGGATGAGTTCCGATCGAGGAAATCGATGGGAGTACCGCCGGTATGCTGTGCCCACATGAAAGCCATGTCGGAGTACGGCAGGTTGCCGTTGAATGCTGGGGATGGAGTTGACAGCACGAAGGGGGATGCCGAAGCTACATTCATGAAGCTGTATGGGTCCATGCCCTGTGTGGGAGTCGGGGTGAAGTCCATAGTGCCTGAGCTGTGTAAGGTCATTGCAGGCTCGAACTGAGTACTATTCCGCGCCGGAGTCATTGGCAGGCCATGGCACAAGTCCGGAGCCGCAGTTGATTTCACATCCCTGGGGAAGCAGTCATATGTTGATGGCGGCGAAGGTGTAAAGTCAAACAGCATGGCACCATTTCCAAAGGACGTATCGAAGCCTGACGTATCGAATTCCATTGGGTGCTGGGGTGTGGAGTTCCTGGACGGCGGCGTGAGGGCATCAGAGAACGAAGAAGCTGACGAGAAGCTTCCAGCTGTGGACGGACAGGAAGAGGGGCATGATAGAGGCTGGCTGTTGTAGCTGTAGTTGAAGCTGTCCTCTGTGTCCATTTTCATATCAATCATGTTGATAATGTCCGTGGTAGTGCAGATTTCCAGCCCGTATGTCTCCTCGTTGGACTCTGTCCTGACTGTCATTCCAATGATCTGAGCCGGGTCGATGGCGAGAGGAGAAGGAAGGGGATATAGAAGCTGGCCCGAAGCTGTCGAAAGGGATAATCTGGATGAGTGACGATGTGTTATATTTGATAGATATACTGAAGAGCTCGGTTTTGTTTAAGGGGTTATCAAGCCAGGCTAGAGCATGTGCCTCATTAGACAAGGAGATAGTCTCTCAATATAAGGGTTGACAGAGAGGGGAGCGGCCCGTTGGAATGAAGTACCTGCCCACAGGTGGATGCTCAATTCGTAGGGGTGGCACACCCCCAAAAAGGCGCGGCAGGCCTGGCTAGGCTTACACAGGATCGAGGTCGACCAGCCAAGACGATCCATGTTGGAGAGAAACATCCCTACACTAGCCTATTGCTTGCATGAAGCTTCTGTTTTAGTCGAGGCTTGTGGTAGCCCTGATGAGCAGACAGGCTGGACCGTGGGCAAGAGCTATCGATAGATTAGACCTCGAAGTATGTCACATCCAGAACCTCTCGTCGGCCCAGTTAATCGCACGGTACCTTCCGTCCTTGCCAAAGTACAGGCCCTCCTCGCCCAGAGACACAGATATCCCGGCTGATCTGAAGAAGTAAATGCGGTCCTGAGGAGAAATCAGGTGCATGAACACCTTGGGCATCGGCAGCAAGCCGCTGCTAGGTCGGCCGAGAGAACCGGCCTGCCCATCGCCACAGTGAAACTCTGCTTTGGAGGAAACTGGAATGAATCCGATACTTTATGGGTAAGGTTCCTCTTTTGGACAGCCTCTCTCAGGCAAGGATGTGAGACAGCACTGTGGATAGCCAAGCCTGGTGAGGGCCAGAGAGACACAGCGTCCCAACTTGGAGAGTTCTTTGTCGTCACAGAATCTTAATCTGGCCTGTCTGGGCAATCCGGAGATTTTTTGCACACGAAACAGTGCGCAGAGTTTCAGTGTAAGAGGGCAAGGCATCTTTGAGGGCCTATAGAGTGACCATGACGCCAGCTCTCTGCAGGAAGTACTATGCAGCATTGTAAGTTGAACTGGGGAAGCAGCAAAAGCAAATGTGCTTGGATGTAATTGGAGGCTATGTGCCGCCAGCCGCACTTGAAAAAATTGGGTGAGACTCGAAGGTGGTCTGATCGGCCTAAAGGCGATGACAGGAGACCGACGATGGTCCCACGAGTCTAAAAGCTCCATGGTCCTGTAGAGGTGCTTCAAGGTAACCCTCGCTCCGTGTAGCCGCAAAGCTGGTAGACTGGATGTTTCAAGGCGGAAGAACTCCGAGCGAAGCGACAGGCCGCAATCCCGCCCTGGTTGACAATCAGGGGAAGTGACGACAGCAGTGGTGATGGTGGTGTTGCTAGTCGCTGTCATATCCGCTTCATTTCCTAGCTCGATGTCAAGCAGGCTTCGGTTCACCCCAGTCTGTCGTTCCTGGGGAGACTGGGGGGGAGACTCGCCGTTCCTGCACCTGGTGCCTTGCATCAAAGGGTGGTCCTGGTTTGTCGATCGATCAGTTGAGTTAGTTTCGTCTAGCCCTGATTCGTCGAAAGGGGCGATCCTCCTGCAGACGGTTGAGATATCGATGTCCAACCTGGCCATCCTGGCCATCCCGCCTCTCCAGAAGAGCCCCTACCCATGCCGGTTGTGAATGTAAGCCTATCCCAACAAGCCAATGGCCACAGGGTACCGCCGTGTCAAAACCCTGTCAGGCCGTGTCAACTGCCCATGCTCGAGCCCGATCCGGACTTGTGGCTGTCAACCTTGACGACGGCCGGCGCGATGTTTGCCGTGCCATACGGACGGTAGGTAACTACTGTACGTTGAAAGTGGCGCCGGTAAGACCAAGGATGTGTCCGGGGCATCGCATCGCCAGGGAAACACATGACCACGGCAGACGACACTCGAAGCTGCCTACACGACCTCAACCACCCCCATACATCAAGACGTTCATTGATGTTGCTTTTAGACTGACTGACGATGTGATGAGCATACGACGAGATGAGGTGGTAATAATGATCCGGTACATACATACCATAGGTAGTACACAGTATTCACTTGTGGGTCGAGAAGAGCACGGACCTGGATGATCTTCTCAAAAAAGCGACGAACTAAAATCTCTGGGGCGACGACGATCCTTAGATCCTCTCTTAGATCAGGTGAGTGGCGTCTGATTAGCTTCAAGTGTACAAGTGTGCATCTCCCCAATGCTACCGTGCAGTCACAGCAACGCTGGTCCGTGCCCAGCCTTGACGGTTGGCCTTTTCTTGCTTCCAAGGTTTCCAAACTTTGGGAGAGTCAAAAGTGTCAGGTGAACCTCCTTCCCAGGCAGGCAGGCAGGCCAGGCCAGGCCAGGCCGGACTCGCACCTTCCAAATTATTTTGTACTCGAACTCGAATACTTTTGTTCACCATCTCTCTTTCTGCCTCGTCGTCATGACAGATATCTCACTCACTCACTCACAACAAGCAGAAGTATACCCACTTTGGGTAGTACTTTAAGTCTTGTTGGTGGTTCATTGAGCCCACGTTTGTGGCGCTCTTGTCTTCCCAACGCTAGCTACACAAAGACACCAAAGTACACGGTTTTCTGCGGCCTCACCTAGCCTCACCGTGAACAAGTTCCATCACAACTCAGTCTCACCTCGCCACATGACAGCCTGACTGACCATCTGGGCAGCTACAAGCGCCAGTCGTCGTCTCGGTTCGCCGTTAAGGCTGTCGCCCACCATAACTAGGCGATAGCGGCGTGGGGAGTGAAGACATGGGCCAGAGGTAAGGACTTGCTCTCAGCTCAGCTGCACTTTCCACAACGCAAGAGACAATTTCCCCTTCCGGCCAGTCCTTTGGTAGTCATCAGGACTTCAGCTGCTCTGCAACCCTGTAACTTCGCGTCCAACAGCCATGTCCTCACATGTGATACCCTCGGTGAGTAGTAGCTAACGACCTAAGTAGTTGGCCGGCTACCTCTCCCGCTCCTTCGGCGCTACCCAGGTGGTATCCAGTACTCATCACTGCACTGTTCTCGAACACTCCATCGATGGTCTGAGAAAGCCACCATGATCCAGAAGCCACGATGTCTCTGGTGTTTTCTTGAGCCTGGAATGTCTCGAGTTGTTGCCCGTCGTACCTATTGTGGATAAGATCGAGATTTGAAGCTGTCCTCACCCAACCACCCCCACGCCTCATTTTTGCAAATGTTCATCTTCGTGACAGAGATATTTGTCAGTTATGGGTCGTGTTGAGCAGAACCATGGGACAGTTGGTTGTCGCGATTCATGACCCTCATATGCTCACACAGTGCTGGCTCCCAAGACTAAGGCATATCGCAAGTCGTGGCCATTGCGGATAGGCGTGTCCTTTGTGCTGTACTTTGGTACTGAAGATACTGCGTGAGTGTGTTACGCGCCACACGCATGGCATTCTGGCTTCCATGGCAACATGGCTTGTAGGCATAGCCCTCCTCGAGTTAGCCGAGGTGGTGAGGTTCACGTATGACAGTATCATGTCTCATGTAACCATTACAAGTTGACCAGTCAGCGAGTGTTCCTTACTCACAGAAAAATATTGGATAAATCCATTGTTCAAGAACGCAATTCCTGTATCCAGGGTTCGGCCTTTGAAGCGGTGATGGTTCAGATGGCACTGATAAAGCGTGGGGACGCCATAGAATTTTGTCTTCTTTGTTCTGCAGCATCCACATATTTCCCGGAGTACTGATGGGGTCGAGTTTGAACAATGAAGTCCACTCGAAGTCCACTCGAAGTCCAGGGCCAGGTTAGCTCTTGCAAGGCCCGCTGTGATCCACTCGCTAGACTAGATGTACCGTCTGAACCTCAACTGGGCGTTGTAATGCGGGAGGGTGCGTCCGGATATACGGCTGAAATGTATAGTATATAACACCCTAATTAGGAGTTTTCTCCCCGGATAGTCGTTAATTCACACATGTTTGCTTACCTAATTCATCTTGCCGGAGTATAGTATAGTAGTCAACGACTTCGGGACAAAGGGTCAAGCTGATAGTTTTTCCTTACTAGCATACTGTTCCATATATTATCGATAACCAATGGCTTATGGCTTGTCTTAAGATCTCAGCACAGTCAGCTATTCTAGTGTCCTGAGTTGATATTTCAAGCTACTCACCGACTCCTATAAGGAAATATACTTACGCTTCCAAAACGGTCTTCATCTTTGCATAACAGAATACTGCACTTTTTTCTTGAGATTTGATATCTCCGGTCGAGGAATACGCTGGGTGTGATGCTTGGATGTCCAGTCAATATATGAATAAGTGACTGGGTACGTACGGGAAAGGAAGGAGATGTACCAAACGCGCCACCCACGTTAACTCCCACATTAAAGGACCAAGGATGTGCAGCTGTACCAATTTCTGTCTTGACAGAGTACGGTGGAAGTGCAAACTTAGGTGCGCATGGCACATTTTCCTTGTAACGGTGACAGAAGGTCTTACTAAGGTTTGTGATGGGTCGTGAGATCAAAGAGAACACTTGGAAGTCCGCGTTCGGATGCTGTCATCATTCTTAAGTCGCGATGGCTTCCCTTGAGCTGGTGCCTTGGTTGTGACGTGTAGCTGAGTACTTCCATGGTTTGTAATGATCGGTCATGATCTCTCGCCTCGTTGAAAAAAAGTACTCTTGCCTAGTGGGGGCAAGGAGCGCCCGATTGCGGGTAATGTCCGGCATGAATCCCATCTCTGAGGTAAACCTGGTTTAGACTGGGGAAGGATACTAATGTGTTTACAAGGGCTCGCTCCAGATATCCCGAGGTAGGATCTTCGTCAATCCACAACTATGCCTGAACTACTTCTGCGTCCTGCCTTAGCGTACATGCAAAGACTTGGGAACTATCGGGATCCCCCACCCCTCAACTTGCGTCTCGGAATTGTCGCCGAGAGGCAACGAGCTATAGACCCTATCATGCAACTTAAAGATGTCGAGTTTCCGACATTTTGGCGCAGATTGGGGTTTCGTACTCGGGTACATGCCCTGGCCCTTGGAAGCGTCCACGGGTGTGGCCTAGCCGCAGATCGACCGCATGCTAAGTTGACTGGTACACGTACTCCTTGTCCGCAAGATGCTCCACCTGATGCTGGGAGAACAAATGAGCTATCGAGACCTTATGTAGGTAGCGAAAGAGAGAGAGAGAGAGAGCGAGCGAGGAAAAGCAAGATCCAATGGCCTAGGCGGTGGCCTGGACGGAATGGTGGCCAGATCGGTCGCTGTCATAAACAGGTTTATTGGAGGGGACGGAAAAATTCCTTCCTCGCAGGGAGTAAGGTGATGCTGCAGATGGTCGACGACAAGTGCGAACGGTACTTAGCAAGTACTACTAACTATAGGGTAGCGTATGTACGGGAGGCCCCAAGACGGACATGCCGACCATGATACTTCACTGGATACTCAGCAATATTTCTCGCCATCAATTTTCCCAATGCTCCAAGGTACTTAGGCACTGAAAGGTTTGATGATAATGCCTGTTGGAAGAACATGTCTCGGTAAGATGGTAAATCTGGGGGGCTTGGTTTGGTCAGTACTTCCCAGGTCAAGTCGCTTGTTCACATTTGGTGATCCAGGGGAACTCCTAAGGGCGACAACCCGTTTGTTTCTTCCCAGATGCGTGACTGCCAAGTTGAGTACAGTTGTTGCCCAAAACTGGGGGGTGATGGTTATACGCTTTGGCAGCCCAGACAGTAGTGTTGATATGCGTATTCAATAGCGGCTGTTGCAACTACTTGAGCGCTATTGAACCGTGCTAGTTCCCTCAAACACTCCAAGATTGCCCGTACTCTGCCCAGACGTTGGTACCTTGGTAGTCTTCCAAGGTTACTTGAGCCTACTGCGCTCCAGGGCTGTCAAGGCGTCATGGATCTAAAAATCAATCTTTGTACTGACCTAGGTACCTACTCAAGTAGGTAGGTACCTAGGTAGGTATAGATGAGTACGAAAACTCCGGTTGGCTCCTTCCCGAGTTGACGACACTTCACCACTCCAACGACAGGAAGGCAAGTACGCAGGCAACACATTCACGATACACCCCCAATAAAACCCAAGAGCTTACCTGGGTACTGACTCAAACGAGCCCCCTAGACTTTGCGCCTGCAACTGTCCAAACCCACAACCAAAAAACCATCCACAGGCCCTTGGGATATCCTGAAACCCAGCCCTTCGCCGAATCGCTCCTTCTTTCTAGACGTCGCTTATTTACGGTTGGCCAGAATCCACCCAAAATTGGGTTCAGTCCCGGGACCACCTCTGGACTAAAGATCATCTTCGGAGCTGAAGGCCTGGAACAAACCCCAGTCTTCGAGGGGATTCCTTCAAGGTCCACAAGTCCCCACAAGCTTGTCGTTTGGCACCAGGGCGTTGTAGTCATGGATGCCCAAAGGTGATGATTATCAAGCACAAAGGGAAGTGTACCCTAAGCCATCAGGTGCTACCGTACCCATGGGTAGTTTGTTCACCCAGATGCTTCTTCCAAGGCTCTCTCCCTAGGCACCGAAGCGCAGTTTAAGGGTTTTGAGAGGCCACCCATCGACTCCGCTAAGTGGTTTACGTGAAAGAAACCTTAGGGCTGCCGCAAGGTTACATCCTCAAAAACACATATGAATTGCGTCTTTCGCTTATGCTTCTCCCTGAAGCATGTTACGGGTTTGGATCTTACAGCTCATGAACCCTGTACGCGATCAGCCAACCTCATGGACCATCCACACCCCCCCCTTCTCGTCCTTGATCCCTTCGACAACAAGCATGGGGGCCCTGAAACGAACAAGGCACCCTCAATGGACAAAGACCAGATGACCCGACAGTCTGGCGCGGACGCTCTCCCCGAACCAAAGACAACGTTCCGCTGTCTGGGTTGCTTCCAACCTACAGCTGAAGCTGAACACGGGTCCACTCTCACTGAGCGGCCATTTCGACCCTCATGGCTTGTTACAGCCGCCTTGTGACAAAGAGGCGGAAACTGCCGTCTTCGATACAAGGCTGTGACTTCCAACATGCCTCCATTGCCAGCATCTTTGGCCGCGAGGATGGCTTTCCCGACCTAGGGTGCAAGGGTTGCATATGTACGGTGACAGCGAGGACAAGCACTTCTCGAGAGAGAGGACTTTCTTCGCCTTCAAGGCACAGTAGTCTCTTCGTTAGGGCCACAAGAATAGTATATAAGGACTCGAGTGATCCGGCGAGACCATGGAGCGTATATCACCTTCATTCTGCTTCTCGTTGATATCAAAGTCTCACTCACTGCAGTCCGATCGCAGATGAACAACTTGCAACAAACATTCCCCCACCATTCCACACATTCGCATCATTATGTGTACGCTCATGAGGACTCTGTTCTGGTGCAGAGTTCACGAAGAGACTCCAGCCAGGATCGTTCGTTGTTCAGTATTTGAAAGCGGGATGGAGTGCGGCGAATCTCAAGAAAGCACCATGCAGGTCGTGGAGACATACTCTACCGGTATTTGTCCAATACACGGCACGCAAAACCCCCATGCTCGTAAGTACTCAAATTCCGAAGCCTAGCTATGTGTCCAGGACTACCACTAAGTGGACATCAAGACCACTAGAAGTCGTCCAAGACTCTCTTTCGGGATTCGACCCTTCTGCATAAGTTTGCGCCGAGATATTCCGGACTGGACACCCACGAAGAACGACCGTGGCATGACGTTGGCCGTGGTTCTAACTGGACTCCAATGAGAACTTGGGGATGATACCATTGCGATTTCGGTCCAGTTCTCGATCTTCTGGGGTGTTGGACATGACGGGAGGAGACGAAACTCGGCAGCAGACCCATGTGTACTTGAGATTGTCTCCATGGAAATATCAGACATGTTGAAGAGACATCAGCATAACTGTGGACAACGGCTTACTAAACCCTTTATCAATAAAATGCTAAATTAGTGCACATGTGTCACGCACGTGTCAATAACCGTGGTCGTCAAGGATCCCTCGCGCCAACGCCTGACCTGCTTTAGTGGCGAGCGACCCTTCCTGCAGATGCTTGTTCACATTTTGTTCTACTTGCTGTTATCTATGACAACCATCCCGGGTGGAGTCTAGAGGTGGAAGCGCTGAGAATGCTGCCTCATGCGACCTGAACCTTACCTGTATCCCAGGGCCCACACAGCTACTCTGCGGTCACTCAGGGGCATGCAAGTACATGGAAGACCAGAAGCATCAGGGCTAGAACCGAACCCCAATATCCACGGGAGGTACAACGAGATTACAACCTCGTTGCGGTACCAGCGGTTGAGCCGCAAATCACGGCATGCCTAGTGCTGCCACACTACGTTACCCGGAAACGGGATAACTGTGCGGCATGTACACTGATGGTTGCGTGGGGCCTTAAGCATAACAGTGGAGGGGGGGGGCCCCAGGGCGTCCCAAGCTCTCGGGGCATCCTTTCCCCTTGCCCAACAAAGGTGAAGAAGGAAGGACTGCTGATTGGCCCCTGGTCCGGGAAAATCCTGTCAGAAGGGTCGAGACTATGCTGCGTGCTCATTTCCTGCCTGACAGCCGACAGACGGCGCCAGATGAAGTAAGTCAGCCGTGATGGATTTCATGGTGTTTACATACAGCGCGACACTTTCCACACGAACCCAGCTACCAGGCAAGGATCTGTATAGCAAGCTGTATTCCTCCTTGGGCCCTGCAGTCGGCGGCCGGGTCTAGGTCGATCAGTCACGAGGCGGTCATGATCATCTTGAACGCACCCAGGGGAAGAGAGTTCGAGGAAGCACCTCCCGTTTCTCGCCATGGCAACTTACATATCAGAAGTACCATAGAATGCATCGATTCTCACTCTGCCAGCTCATCATGGAGGAAATAACACTGCGGTATATCACCAACATGCATATTCACATGCAGACAGCATCACCAGAACAACATTTCTGGTGGGTTTCCCGGTGAGCTGCAGCTTGGAGTTTTGCACACAAACGGCGCTCACCCCCACTGTCCCTCGCGAGCCGCTCGGTCCGGATGCCTTGCGACTTTATACTCGCTGTAACCGGCAGTCCTTGCCGCCTCGGACTCGAGAATACGAGGGTGATTTCCCTGGAGGGGCTGAGGGTGATGGTGGTCAGCCTTTCTCTCTCCTCTGCAACCCTCCATCCCTCTCCTCTCTCCTCTCTCTCTCCGCTCTCTCCTGCTCGTGGGCGGCCGCCGAGCACGACGAAGGCCGCATGAAACTCGGATTCAGCTACCCCGTACGGCAGAGTCACACGCCCTGATTGGGCTTGCTCTGTGTTCGTCTCCCCCGATCTCCCCTCCCGGGCGCCGTTGGAGACGGGTCGTCATGTGTGGCGTTCTGCTCGAGGGAGGGGGTAACGAATAGCTGGATACCGTTGCTCCCCGGACTGGCCGCACTCGCGACGTCCACTCGGAAGGGGGGGAGGGGGATGCGGTGATTGTGGTTGGCGGGCGTGGGATCTTGAACTTGTTTCGTCCGCTGTGGCTTGTTTCGGTACGTTATCCGATCGAGAGGGTCGGAATTTTACCTACGAGGCACGAGTGAGAGGTTTCGTAGATAAAGATAGAAAAAGACAGGAAGAGGTCAACATCACGCCACCTCGCTGCACCTTTGCTGTTACGGGCGTGCCCAGTGTGAAGCACGTCCCCAATCAGATAAACGACGTTACACGGCAGATGACCTCGAAGTCATGCAGGCTCAACGGGACCGGAATCCTGTAATTTGGAACTGCAGGCCGCTCTTCCAAAACGGAGGTATACCATGCTTTTCCCAGGCGGATGACTTCTTATCACATGTGACAGCAATCACTCAACTGGTGGAGAACACACATGCCGGCTTTCACTGTTGACCATTCAGGAGTTGTCCAGACTCTCGAGCCCCAACCGGTGCCAGGTGGTCGGTCCGCACCTGGGCCTCTCTGCCAATGCAATTCCCGACCGATCCCCCTGCTTGCCTGCATATGTATGCCTCTGAGCCGTTGACCGGGTCCCTGCAATGAGTTGCTGCCAAATTGAGATTATATTGTCTGACCAGTCGATTTCACCAACTGGATGATTCCGCTTACTTCATGCAGCCAGAGCACATCTCTCGGACACTGCTCGCCCATAAGTCGGGATTCTTGCCTCCGCCTCTGTGCAGTTTGGCTCCTCAGACCACCATGCTATCTCCCTCCTCAGTATCATCGGCCTCAAACTCTTGGTAGACCTCCTGCATCTCCTCCTCTGTGGCCTCCAGGCCGGAGCTGCTCATGAGCTTCGCGTTCTTATCCTCCGTCTTGGCCTCAACCAACAGGTTCTCTTGCACCTCGCAATCGGTCAACGTGCAATTATCCCCAATCTCACTCCTCTTGCCAAGTATGCACCGTGTAAGCTTGCATCCCTTGCCCACCACGACGCCGTCCATCAGCAGGCACTGGAACAGCTTGGCCCCCTCCTTGATCTGACAGTTGGTGCCGACAACGGTCTCCTTGATAGAAACCTTCTCGTCGACCGTCACGTTCTCTCCGACAAGACTGTCCGGGCGCGTGATGGTCGTGCGACCCCTGACACCCTCTGGGTACATGACCTTCTTAGCATGTGCAAAGGGCGACGCCGTCTCGCCTCGGGCTTCGGCCTCCTCCACGGATGGGAGTTTTGCAAGTCGAAGCGAGATGGCCAGCAGAAGCTGAGCAGTATCCACTCTCCGTACGAGCGGTGCTGCGGGTTTGGATGGGTGTATGTAGGCAAGAATAGGGGGTACGATGTCGTTGGTTGATGTGGAGCCGTCCAGTCCTGCAGGTGATGTGTGGGGCTTGGGATTGTTTGCATCTGCCACGCCGCCGCGGGACGACTCCGGGTCCCTATCGTCATTCAGCACCATGCTGTCACCGAGGTTTGATTCTGTCTCCGCCTTGTCTGGGGAAAAGATCCGCTCAAAACCCAGTTTCTCCGCAAGGCCTGTTTGCCAGCTGGCCTTCGCCCACCAACCAATGACATCCTCTCCGATGCTGTCGAGTCGGTCATTCTCCTGGATGAAATCCAATATCCAGCGAGGGAAAATGTAAACGTGCGCATCGCGATGAGTTGTAAGCATCTGTATCCGAGGGTGTTGTCGGATGAGACCATGGCGCATGGGAAATCCTTTTTTCTCCTCCATCAAATCGTTCAGGGAATCGGCGGGCGTCGAGTAGACCAGCTTTGACATTTTCGACGTCAGAGATTCCTTGGACGCAGTAGCTGAAGCAGGCAGTGGTGTTGTTGCGATGAAGTCGGTCTCCTCGCCCTTCACAACTGTTTCGGTTTTTGTCTGATACCAGACACCCATGCCGCCGCTATGAGGACCATGATTCTCGGAAATCAGACCATACTTGTTTCCGACCAAATCCCTCAGGGTCTCACAGTTCACCATCCAAGTCTGGAGTAGTTGATCACCACCAACTTCGCAAACCAAGTCACAAGGCAGGATCATGAAGTGCCCAGTGATAGCCGACGTGACTTCAGGAAGTCGGAGGATTTCTGCCGTGCCAGTGTTCTGGTCCAGATCCTTAGGCGCCAACAACGTAGGTCGTGGTAATGGCAGACCGGTCAGGGCTGGGTTCAGGCTCAGAGCTGATGATATGGCCTTCTCAGCCGAAGGAGGGCAAATGAGTGTTATGTCTGTCCCAGCTGTCAGTTCAAAGCACTGCCTATCTGTGATTGGGTTTATACGACTCACCTGTGATACCCGCTCGGTAGCAAAAGTCAAGGGGATACCAGACCATCGGCCTGTTGGCGATTGGTAGCAGAGCCTTTGGGTTCTCATCAGGATTGGCCGTGAAGGTGGGAAAGGACGAGCCTGGGCCACACAAGATGATGGCCTGAAGGCCTGGAAAGGCCGTAGAAACGGCGTGCGGCATGTTGAAAGTGACGGTTGCAACGCCGTTGTTGGCTCTCAATCGAATAGGTAAAACGGTGCGATGCGATACAACTTTTCGAAAAAACCTGTGGTGGAGTGCCGCCGCTTTATGTCTGGGTTCAGAGCGTTACAAAAAGCCTTGGTCGGTGCTTGTGATATGTGAGGCTTCTGAATGACTGACTCACTGATGAAGCTTTGAAGCTTCCTTCAATGAGCAGCACTAATCCGTACTGCCCCACGACCCCAAGCGTCTTTGAGATTATGTAAGCTGAAAAGATAGGGCAGCTAACTGTGGTAGGGCAATCCAGGGCAGTTCAGGGATGGACCTACCGCAGCCCGTGGTCTAAAAAGACCCCTGACTGAGCTGCAGCTGCAGCTCTAACTCGACCTCTCGTTTGGCGGTTGGAGCTTAGCGACCACAATCACCAGCCAACCAGGGCAACCAGCCACCCTCATGTGCACACGACATCTGGACATCCATCCATCGATCCACATGCAGCCGCCTTCTCTCAAGACGAAATCTTCAGTTATAAGTTTTTACATAAAACTATCTCCTCCTCTACCCACGAAATATTCTACGACACACGGTGCCTTTTGTGAACAAACGCCACTTCTCGACACCACCCCGCGTCACACAGCGCACGCGCCGAACCAAGATACCAATGCAATGATCGCCTCTTCGTAATGTCGTCACCCTACGATAATCGCGGCCCATCGCGCCGCCGCAATGGTGCTTGGAGCCACTGGGTCCCACTGGCAGTGACAGTGACCGTCGCTACGGTCGGTGTCGCGGCTTGGTTTTGGAGCCAGCGCATTAACAACGAGGAAGAGGAGGAGGAGGAGGAAAACATCACGCAGCACCTGGACTACGAACATGCTGATTACGGCGATAACCCTCCATACGGCGCCTTGGGAGACGGCGCCAGTAGCAGGGCCCCACCGTCCTTCAGGAGTGATTTGAGGGACGACGAGGTAGGGTATGGAACTACCCAGCCTGATACCCTTGGGACGGGCTGGGGAGCGCGCATGACCGGGGCGCTGCGTCGTACACCTAGCCCTCAGAACCTCCTCGACCGTGCCGGCAAGACGGTTGCTGCAGGTGTGGCTGCGGCCGGCACCGCTGTTGGGAGCGCCCTGGCTGCTATCCGAGAGGAAGACAAGTCCGCCTTCGCCGACCACGAGACATGGTCCGAAGAGGCGGACGCTAAGAATGAGACGGCGCCAGCTCCGCAGTCGCGCGGGGCTCGTAACAAGAAGAGGAAGACGGTCGCCATCATCGTGTCGGCTGATACACAGCTGGATGATGTTGACGAAGATGGGTATCATGAACATGCCGTATGGTCCCCCGAGAAAATCCTCTCCTCCGTGCACCTCGGACGCTGATCTGGGAACGCAGTCTATCTTGTCGCACATTCCAAAACATAATGACTTTTCAAAGATCAAGTTGTTTATCCTGATCTATGCCCCGGGCCTTAAGGATACAGTCATGGAGACTCCCAGCACCCGGCCTCCGGCGTCACTCAGCTCATCCTTCTCTATGGTTGGGCACGAGCAAGCCCAGACACCAGGCGATGAGACGAAGAGCCCATTGTAAGTGATAACAGCAAATATGCGATGTGATATTAGGTCTATACGTCATACTAATACGTGTACTAAGGTTGAGTTCGTCGAATAACTCGTGTTTCAACGCTGTCTATTCGCAGGCTCTCGGTCTGGTTGAGAAAGAGGTCAACATCCTACCATTCACCACTAGCTCTGGTTATGTCCACATACTCCACCACCTGAAGCCGGAGCTTGTCTACTTGCAAGAATCCCTTGCCGGCGAAAGCGGACAGAACGTGGAGAAGCTCCAGAAGTGGCTCAGATACGACATCATCCTGGTAGTCGGCGCCGAGGGCGGCCATGGCGGTCTCGCTGACAGCGAATCTGAAGCTGAGAAGCCTGAGAAGGCGGAGCGAAAGTGGTGGCAGAGGGACGACCGAGTAGGTCGTGGCAGGGGAGTCATCGTCGTTGACGCTACACGGGTCAGCGACGACTGGTCCCGCCGAGTTCAAGGGAACGAGTGATGATGTTTATGATTCGGGACGATGGAAAATGAGCTATGATTCGCATGCCAGCCAAGCTTGGTGTTTCTGATTGATATGTGGTAGGTATAATAAGGGTCAATATGACGTTGTATTGGCCGTGCTGGACACAAAGTTACAATATCAATATAGCTGCAGATGCAATAGGAGGGAATTTCAATCTACATGCCCACCCAACTGTTGCCTCGTGGAGGTTGAACTCTTTGGCCCCTGCTCATGCTCCTGGCTGCATATAGCTATTTTATAAAGCCAAGACCTCAGGATGCACTTGAATGGGATGGAAGACGTGCAGAATGGGTGGTGCATCATGTTGATTGCTTTTGATCCATACGCAGGTACCAGTATGCACAAGAGATTGTCTCCTTCGAGGGCGTATCGGGGGAAAAAGCCTTTCTCAAGGGATGGGATACACAACAGATGACTTCCACCCTTGCAGATTATTAAATTCTAAATAATACTTTGTGGTGCAGGAATTGAAATATGTGGAGGATTGAAGAGGGGTTTTGCATACAGTCAGTGTATATTAGGGACTTGTATAAACTATTGAGGCTCAACTCGGCTGGACCAGGGCCCCCCCGGTATCGAACTAGCGCGTTGGGCCAGTGTGGAGCGGCAATCATCCCGAGCGAGACCAGACCTCTGGACTGCACATGGACCGAATCGACACCACACCCCACACAAGACTACCATTCAGTATCATTACTTGCGACCATCTACCATCTCTCAACAGTCCGACTCTTCCACTAATCAACCACAATATATCGGTTGCTGTCGCGTCTGACGACTATAGCTTCCGCAAAGAATACCTCGTTTCATCCATTGTCCCCCGATGGCTGCACTGGATCAGGAGGCCTGACTTTCTTTGAACGCGCATCAACCTGCCAACCCATATTTATCAACGTCACCTCACCAGACACATTTCCATCTCGTCCGACCAGACACATACTTCTCGACGACCACCCCGGACAAATGCAACCGAATCGCGCCCTTCGCGTAGCGTTTGACTAAAGCTGGGGGTTCAATCAGACAAGACGCATTCACATCCATATCTGCATCCGCATCTGGTCGCGGGGCCTGGTCGGCAGCGCGCTGCGCATTCGCTGGGTAGCACACAGTCGCAATGGCTCCAAGCACAACTCCCATACCGCCGCCGGTCCTTCCACCGCATCCCAAGACGAAGCGGATACCTCCTGGAATACAGACAAATGGCGCCGCTTCCTCCTCTTCACCCTCACCGTCCATGTCGGCCAAGAAGCCGCCCAATAGTGCCAAACAGGCCTCCAACTCTACTATGACGAATGGCGGAACTGTCACCGTGGCTCGCCCACCGAATCGCATACGGCAGGAGATAACCGCTCAGCCCAACGGGAATGCCCCTCGGCCGCCTACAAATGGCGCTGCGCAGCAGGCCGCTAGCACCGCGATGGACACGATTGCGACGCCGGTGACTATTCAGCAGCGTGAGTCTTCCTCGTATAGGTCTACCTGGGGGAACCCACTAACGTCTTTCCAGATCCCAACCGGTTGTATATCTTGAAAAAGTATATCGGCAACCCTCCTTCGCTTATTGTCCATCTTCACCCGAACCACTTCAAATTCGATGCCCAGGACGACTACTTCTTATACACCTCTCCGATGAAAAGTTTCCTCGACCATCTGCGAAGTCGAACGGTCCCACACGATATGCTAGCCGACTTGACGGAAGCGGGCGTGCCTTTCTACGAGGGTTGTTTGATTGTCGAGGTTCATGATCATAAGGGCGTCGCAGCTGAATCGGAAGAGACGGCAAAGCCCGTCACTTCTTCCAAAAATGACACCTCAAACTCGATACACAAGCACAATCCCTATATTACGCCATCGCCGAACATGCCATTCCCCAAGGATCATACGGCTACCCCTAACGGGCAAGCCAAGAAACCAGAGGCCGACCAGAAGGAGAAGAGGACAGGCTCGGTAGATCAAGGAAACACGCCAGGGCCAATATCACCGCAAGGCCAGAAAGGCAAGAGCCCTGCGAAACCTCGAGTCACCACCTTGGTGCTCTTCCCGACACAACAGAGTCGGCACTCAGACCTTGCGATTAAGGCCTGCAATCCGCGAGGCTCCGTCGATGGCCGCCTAGATGCAGCGGCGAATGGTGTTGCCGCACCGCCAACGCCTTCGGCCGTCGTTCCACCAACTCCGACAGGCTCGAGCATGCCGCCACCGGCCAAGAAGATCAAGCGCGAGCGGATGGAACTGGATAGCAGTAACATCCATGCAGCCGAAGGCGCTATGCTACTGGCAACCTTGCCACCATTAGATCTGGAGCCAACCAAGGATGCCGAAGGCACTATCATCAAGATAGAGCAGCAATTGGAGGCTCTTGCGCATCGTTTCCAGCCACCCCCGCAGCCGAAGACCCGGAAACGGACAGTTGCCGAGATGGCCGCAGACGAGGCTCAAGCGGCAGAGAATGAGAGGTTCCTGCTCACTCTGGACGACAAGATCACAACAGGAAGCAGTTCTGTACCTGGTGGTGATGGACAACAACAGGCCGCGCCCTTTGATCTCACTTTCGATAGGTTCAAGAAGATCGAAGATATCAGACGAGAGCACGCCGAAAGGGCGAAGCAGGAGAAGATCAAACGGGAAGAAAATGAAAAGCGTCTACAAGAGCAGCGGCTGCAAGCGCAAGCCCAGCAGCAGCAACAGCAAGCTGCGGAACAAGAAAGAATCCGCCAAGAGCAGGCTGCCGCAGCGCAGAAACAAGAGGAGCTGCGGCGCAAAATGCAGCAGGCTCAGCAGGCTGCCGCCGCTCGTGAGAGGGCCGCTCAGCTTCAAGCCCAGGCTCAGGCCCAAGCCCAGGCTCAAGCTCAAGCACAGGCTCAGGCACAGCAGAACCAGAGAGAAGCGGCCATGAACCAGAATTCACATGGTCACCCTGTCCAGAACGGACAAATGCCCAATGGCGTGTCTGTATCGGCGCCAAATGGGATGCCTATGGCACAGGCACAGGCACGGTTCTCTCAGCCACAGGTCTCTTCTCCGGTTGTTCAGCACAACACGCCTCAGAATATGTCATCGCCCATGGTTGGTGGTGTCTCCATGCAGACATCCGGCTCGAATATGGGTGGCAGCCCCGCAAGGCCGTCGTCCGTCGTGCAGAACCAGCCTTCAATGTCTGCTCCTATGGCCGTTAGTATGTCTGCTCGAGGAAGCCAGCAAAGCCATCAATCCGGCACACCACGCATGCCGAACGTGACGCCGAACATGGCCCATGCAACCCCTATCAGCCGGGCTCAACACATGGCTCATACCCCGCGCATGACCCAGGCCAGTCCACCTCCGGGCATGATGGCACCGCATATGAACCAAGGCATGATGATGAACAGCCCTGGTATGACAAACATGCCACCAAATCCGAACCAGCTGATGCAGGCTCAGTTGCTGGCTCAACAACAACGCCAGTACCAACAGGCGCAACAAATGAATGCGGCCATGATGCAGAACGGCATGATGAACAATGGCGGCCCACAGAGTCAACAGATGGCCCAGGCCAGGTTCATTCAGCAGCAGCAAAATATCATGCGGGCAAAGATGGCGCAGAACCAGCAAGCCATGCAGATGGGCCAGCCGAGGATGATGCAGGGCAACAATATGGGCACACCCGGCGCTCCGCAAATGCGTCCCGGTCAGAACATGGGCAATGTCGGTGGCGTCCCCTTCCCGCAGACAGTGCAGCAGATCCAACAGCAGCAACAGTTGCAACAACTTATGCAGCAGCAGCAGCAGCAACAACAACAACAACAGCAGCAGCAACAGCAGCAGCAAGGACATCCCCAGGGAATGCAGGGGCAGCAGATGATGGCGGGCAATCCTCAGGCTCAAATGCAGCAGCGCATGGCATTGCAGGCACAACAGCAGATCCAAATGTTGAGCAGCAAGTTCTACAACGAGAACCTCCCGCAGATGCTGCAACAGCACAATGTCACACAGGAAACATGCCCAGCGGATCTGCTCAACCGATTCAAGATGCAGTGCCTGACTATGGCTCGGCAGCGCGTCACGCAGATCAGGCAGCAACAACACCAGCAGCAACAGCAGGCATTGGCTATGCAGCAGCAACAAGCCATGCAGCAGGGCATGATGCCTCAAGGGATGTAATGCAACACCTAGGGTCGGTCCATGCCATAAAGGCCCGCGTGTTGATCATCATCATATATCAAGAGGCTGAGCTGTCTTTCAATGCTCTGGGGCAGGGGCGAGGGGAGTTGTTCTCATCATATTCGATTGGTTCGCTCGATCTCTCTCTCTCTCTCTATCCATGCCGTGTGTACATGGCTATGGGCCAGAAAACAGATGCAAGGGCCCGAGAGTAGACGTTCAGCGTCCAATCTCAAGCCTTTTTTATCATTTCAATTATTTCTCATCATTTTAGATCACTGCAGATGGGGCGAACCTCGGCGTTTCAAGGGAAAAGGACAGGGGAATGATACACGATATTGTCAGAGCTAGGTTGCTCTATTCGGCTCATTGGCAAGGTCTTATACCCAGGGGCTCAGCGGTTTACTGATTTTATCTTTGGCTCTCTAATACATTGCGATTCTCAGTCGTTCATGACTTTGTCAGGTAGTTATGAAGCAAGGCCAAAGAAAGGTCTACGGTTTGGAGAACTTCCAAGGCTATCCATGATGTAGCCCAGTTAGGTTGTTGTGGTGGGGGAGAGGGTAGATGATCTTGGGGAGGAAGTTAGCCGGGTCGGGGTGTACTTGCTTGGAATAGGCCTTACCGAGGCACCTTCAGAACTGAATTGTATGAATTGCTTGAATTTAGAGTCTAGTACTGCATCCAATGTTGTGATTTTATGATCTATAGAGTTCCAAGGTCTTGTCTGCTTACTTAAGTAAGTGAGTAACGGGTTGCTGTTTGGGGTGGCACGTGACGTGGGGAATTAGCATGCGCCAGTCCCGGCAATGACGTACTTAGTAATCAAGCGAACCACTCACCTCACTTGGACGGGACTTTGACAGCATTACTCCGTACCAAGGAAGAGAGAGAGACACAGAAGAGAGCTTGTGAGCTTAGAAACGAGCCACTTCACGGACAGCTGTTGATGTTGATCAAGCTCCGATCCACTTAACCTTTTTCACGACTGTCCCTCCAACTAGGCCTCCACTCGGTGGTCCTTTCTTACCAACTCTTCTCGACTGTTATTCTTCGTCACCTTCCTTTGCGCCGTTCCGAGTCCTTGAACCCGGACAACCAACTTACTTCCTCCCTATCGAGCTTTCTACCATTCATCCCTTTCCCCCCACACCGAGACCCGCATACATCATCTCTATCACCATCACAATGAGGTGGCCATCCTCCTCCACCTCGCCAGCGGCTGAATCGGCCGCCGGACTGTTATCGCTCGTCCTTTTGGCGACGCCGGCGACGGCGATGCTCCAATGTGATCACATCCAAGTCGACGGCCAGAAGTTCAACTTCAAGGACCTTGGAGGCCCACACTCGGTCGTCACAACACAGGAGCAGCCATCATGGGAGCCCTATGACTTCATCAATACCACATACACCCTGGACCTCTGCGCGCCTCTAAAAAAGGACGGGCCGGTGAAGGAGAGCTGTCCTAACGGATCCAGAGGTGTGTTGCCGCTT
>LKEA01000015.1:372189-393029 GCA_003795315.1 Cytospora schulzeri | reverse complement strand
GGGCTGTTGAAGATGGAGATGTATAGGGAGTGTCTGGATCTGTTGGACAGTCATGGGAGGGAGGAGGAGAAGGATCGGGGGTGGGTCCGGGGCGAGGAGGAGAGGAAGGCGAGGGGGAAGCGGGAGGTTGAGGAGTGGGTTAAGAAGGATGGCAAGGCAAAGTTGTGAAAGGATCTTGAAGGATGGTGATCTATTGTCTAATAGCTGGTGGTTTAGGTATGTAGTGTCTCTGGTCTTGGATACCAGACGGATGAAGCGTTGCGGATTATCTAGCAGGTTGGGCGGTATCGCCAACCTATTCATATATACACATGGCATTTGGGGCGAAGTATGCATTATCTTTACATGGGATTGATATTTGGGGGAACAGAAAGGAGGGCTCGAAGCTTCCGCTTGAGAGTATCTAGACGTCTCATAACAATACATTACTGTGCAGACCAACCAAAAAGTGTAATAGCCATAGCCTATGTATGGGTTTAATCCGCTTCAATTACGGGGCCAAATCCAACACATAATCATAATAATATGCCCGGAAGCATAATCATTGTCCGTCACCATATCATATCCTCATCACATCACATTCAAGGTGCTGTTTATTTGATGTTTTTTTCCTTTGTTTCGATGATTGATTTTTTTGGTATCAATGGTATCAATGTCCGGGATGGCCTTTCAACTTTTGCCCGATAGTCCTCCTCCACTACAAAACAAAGTCGCGACGGACTTTTGATGAAAAGTGAAGAAGCCATAAAAATTAACTCAAGCCGTGCCCTGTCCGAAGACGCCAAACGCATGAAGGAGGAGGCAAAAAAAAAAAAGCAGAAACGAAATGCCAATAGAAAGGCAACCGGAAAAGGCAAGTGCGTCTAGTCCCTGGTGCAAGCCATTCAAAAGGACTTCCAAGTACGCCATTCCAGTCTGACAGGGTAGATTCCGAAATTTTGAATAAACAGGCCGAAATAGCAAAACAAACAAGGAATGGCATTTATCCATCATGGCCCGGCTCAATCGCTCATCGACTCGTCTTCCGACGCGTCCATGTCCGGGTCATACACGTTGCGCTGCGCAGCCGCCAGCGCCAGCTTGGCACGAGTGTCTTGCTGGATCTTGAGGAAGTACTTGCGAAGACTCCGCAACCCCTTGAGGAAACCTCGGTCGGCCTCTCCAGGGTGTCGCGGCGGACAAGACTTGTCCTGGGTCTGGTCGCCGGCTGTCAGACTGTTGGCGAAATCCGCAATCTTGAAGTCGATCTCGCGCCTGTTCTTGCGCTTGCGGATATGATTCGCGTCCTCCGTGTCCGTCGCGAAATCCGTAGTCGAGTCCTCGACAGCCGTGTCGTAGTTGTCTTGTACCGACTGGTCCCCATCGTACGTCATGAGCAGGCTGGCGGCATAGAAGCGGTAGCCCCGCAGCCGACGCACAATCACCTCCAACTGGCTGAGCTTCTGCAGGATGGTTGGGATGTGCCGAAGAATGCTCTGGAGGTCCTTTCCGTCGTAGAGGAAGCGCGTGAGTGCGTACTGAAACTCATCACCTGCCTTCAGGTTGCGCCCGTAATACTTGTCCTTGAAAACGTATGTCTCCTCCCTTGCGTCCCACACTTGAAGCCCGCATACCCGCACACCGAGCTCTCGTGAGGTCGTGCCGGCACACTTGCGCTTCTGGGACTGCTGCTTCTTAGGGGTGGCGTCCACACCATACTGCCGTGTGCCCATTTTCAGGTCCATAATACAAGGCCGCTTCATGCCGGCAGTCAAGTCTTCCAACAAAAGGAAGTACGAGACCCGAGAACCACGTTGGGTTTGGGCCTCCTTGGGGTTCAGTGGCCTCGGGATCATCTCAAGCTCGCCTGTCGAACTTGTTTCCAAGGCTGACGAGTCCGTGGGTGGTTCGAGAGCCTCTGTCTCAGCCGCGCCGTTAAGACTCTGAGCGGGCATCAATTCGGGGGCATCTACCTGGGCAACAGGGCCTTCAAATTCTTCATTATCGCCTTTGTATGCCTCATCGGGTTCCTCCCAATACTGCAGAGCACCCCGTGAGTCCGAAACATTCTTTGGTTTCCTCCGCAGAGCACTACCAGAATGCCGGCGTTTCTTGCGTTCAGGTGTCATTGTCTCGCCTAGAATGTCCAGCTCCGGAGCACTGGTGCCCGTGACGTCTTTGGGTTCCTCATCGCTACCCTCGCAAGGCTCGCTTGATGGTCCCATATCACTCTGTGTTTTCTGATGCATGATCTTTTGATGAATGGGTGACGGCAAAGGCTGACTAGGTTCCTGCTGGATTGGGAATGTTGTGTGACCTCCGGCATCCTTGGCCCTCAACATGGTCGGGTCAGAAGTGGCTGGCCGAAGCAATCGGTCAAATGTTTTATTCGGAATAGTCCGTTGGTGGGCTTTCTTGTGCCTTTGTATGCTGATGGCCTGTCTTAAGAAGGCGTCATTGAAGACCTCGTGGCGCAATTTTTTGTTGACCACGGTGGTACCCCAGCTGTTAGCATGGCGATCCTCCAAAGACGGCCTTGCTAAATGGTCATCAGACACTGAGCCGTTAGAGATGTAGTGTGAGGCTGGCACAGATATTGACGAGCTGCGGCCACGATCTAGATAGAGAGCAGTTTTCGTTGCTGGGTGGAGGAGGCTCCGGGGTAGGATATGCTGATTGTCCACGAAAGTGACAGTAGGCACCGGAATCAAGCTTGAATGCAAAGACTGGCTGATCATTCGCGTATTCACGCTCGCCTGCTGACTAGTTTCACTGGCTTTTTGCGCGGCCTCTTCGGCAGTAGAGCCATTGGCTCGCAAATCAGTGATCTGTTCCTCCTCAAGCTTCTTGCGCTCAGCAGCTGCGCTTTCGTCCTTCTTGACAGTTGACTTGCGACGAGGTTGTTTAGAATAAGTCACGTTGAGTACGCCGATGTACCTGGACTGATGTTAGTCTCGTCCATCTCCCTTTTCCGCTATGTCAGGTCACATCGCTGCGAGTTGGTACATACCTAGGAAGAAAAGGCAAGAGATCTCGGTGATATCTCTCAATGTCTTCATAGAACTCATTCTCTCGGTTGTTGAGCTGCTTGCACACTGCCCTCTTCGAGAATTTCCATAGTGTTGTATGACCGCCAACCTGATGTGAATAGGGAACGAGCTCTATAGCATCGAGTGGTTCATTGGTACCGGATTGGTGGTCTTGAGCACTATCCCCTTTGAGTGGCGAAATTAGTTGCGACGACCTAGATAATACTTGTGGCGCAAGATCATGCTCCGCGGGAGGCGGCGTGGCATGGACAATGAAAGGCGAGGACTCGACACCAATACTGTGATGTCCAGAGTCAAGTCGCTGATGAATAGCATCTATCGCCTCGTCTGCTGAGGGGGGATCAAGATGTTCCGTGTCATCGACCTCGGGCTCATCAGCCTTCACCAACCAGGACGACGCATCTTCGTTTCTTTGGTGTGGTTTTCCAGGAGCAGTCGGTACGACTTTGTCTACTACTGGACCATCTTGGCGCTCAGGAGGATCCTGTGGGCCCTTATGTGGCAAGAAGACGGCGGACGATATCTTCTCTTCACCCGACAGCTCTCCATCCTCACCCGCCTCGCAATTGTCACCTGCATAATTGGAGATTTCTTGCGTTTCATCGTCTCCTCTTACTGAGGGTACAGAGATGATTTCCTGAGACTTTTCGCTCTTCAGAGGGGGCACCGGATCACCAAAGGTCTTTTGTTCCCGGTGCGCGCGGAAGTAATCTTGGTCTGCCTCGCCGAGCTCCTGTGAGCCGGATTGTGGGAATGTCTTGGTTCGTGCCAAGCGTCCTGGTTGCTCATCCGTTGGATTAGGAGAGGGCTGTAAGCTTTTGGCATGATCATCGCCATGCACATCCCCTCTGTGCTCCTCTAGTATGGTGCCATTCGCTGGTGGCGATAGCTTATCCCTTCTCTTCTTATGTTCCTCCGGTAACCCCTCTTTGAAAAATCGTAGGCTATGACTGGCCTTGCGACTTCGAGCACTCGGTTCTACTCCTGCCAGCACCTCGGCAATCGACTTTTCAACCTGCCCATCCACCCCATTGTTCAGGTCGTCAGAACCGATTGACCAAGCCTTTTCGGGGCCCAAAGACAGTCGATGGTCGGGCTTGCGTGGCCTGGTGGGAGATTGCTGGTCTGCCGCGGCATTGGGATCCAATCTACCACTGGACAGATAGAGGTCGCGATCCGAAGCCATGGTTGCGGCAACGTTCGGCGGTTGCGAGGCATCAAAGTGCGTGCGAGTGGCGGAGGCGAGCTCCTTAAGCCTCTTCTCCTTGACAGTCCTCTCCAAAGATGTACCCCTGCCGCTGGAGCTGATAAACTCCCTATGGCCTTTGAACCTTGTGTCGACATTTCCAAATTCCGACGTATCAAGGGTGCGAGATAGGAAGGTACCGGCGGCTCGGGACGGGAGAGAAAATGTTTCGACGGCGGCGGTAGGGGCCATTGCGATAAGCCGTGGTGAGGCTCTTGGTGTCAAGGAATCTCCATCGCTCTCGTAGCGCGTTTCCGAGTCGTCTTTTTGTGTTTGTGAAGTTGGACCTGTGGCCTGGTCGAGATCTTGTTTCGGGTGACTACCGATCGAAGGGTCGTACGGAGTATGTTGCAAGCGAGAACTGTGATGAGGCGCATCGAAGAATTGATCGCCACCAACAGCAGGAATGCCACGAGCTTCTGCGAGTTTCTGTGTCAGCAGAGAGGGCCCGTGAGTCCTCTTGGGAGCAACGATGGCAGTGGCAACGGCAGAAGCAGGTCCCATAGGCCTTTTATCATTCTGATGTGGTGCAACATTGTTCTCGAAACTAAGTACAGGGGTAGTCTGGGCCGTCACTGCTCCTGCTATGGGCTCTCCCACAGTCGCCGATGCCTCCAATGTGTCACTGTCAGGGGTTTGAGATATGACAGGGAGGGTGAGAGCGCTGGCAGGTTGTTCCCCTTGTGGCTGGTCTTGAACCTGCCCTGCAGCAGCTTGTTCTGGGTCGAGGCCTGGATCTGGGTGCGGGTGTGGCACTGATACCGGCTTACCACCGTGGGGGTTCACCGGTACCGATAGTGCGGCATCTCCAGACGTAGAGGGCGACATGTGGTGAACATTGGCTGTGGGTGAGCGGAGGGGAAGTGTGGGTGGAACGATAGGTGGCCGTTGCGCGGGTGGAAAGGAAGGTAAAGTTGCTGAGGAGGCCGGCGAAGGGTCGAGCGGGAAGCAGGAGAAGGAATTAGAAGGAGGACGGATCCTGCTTCGTTCAAAGTTGTCGCTTGTACCCGTTACTACTATGTACTGTAGTCCGTACAGCCCTAACACTGGTACTATGTAGACGGGGATATACCACGTCACTCTCCCACTCGTTGCGCTCGTGCGCCTTGTGTTGTGGTCGACAGGTATGTTTGTTTTGACAGAGTCGGTGTACGTAGTTGCAGGGGAGGAGGAGAAAAGAAAGTTGGAGGGGGAGAGAAGCGATGTTTCGTTGGCTGTGCAGATTGCAAGTACTGTATGGAGTATGAGATAAGACCCAACCGCCGCTTTTCAGTGGGGCAGATCGAAGGAGTTTGTAGGCGGCGACAAGGGGGGGCTGCCTTTTGTATTGTAGTTTTATCGGTTCTGTCCGTCAGTTTTTGTTTAGGCCGAAAGTTGGGGGGTGCTGATCAAAAGTATTTAGGTATTCAACGCTAACAATTTGGCAGGCACGCTACCTGACAGGCCTACCTATCAGGCCTCATTTACCGGCTCTAGCAAGCCTGCACGCCTGCACGCTTAGGTACTTGACTACTTTTTCGAGTGAGGTCCCCTAAGTTCGTTCCCTAAGTCCCTTGATGTCTTAATGCCTGTCCAGTAAAATAAACGAATTGGTCACCTGCCCCCATGACCACAGTGAGGGGTTCATTCTCCTGGAAGCATTCCAGGTTTTATTGTATCACCACCTGCAGCCCCCTAACATACCTAGGTACCTAGGTACGTAGTGTACCTACCTTATCTTGGTAGTGTACATACGTACATGTTCGCTAATATGTACTTTGTATCTGGGTCTGTCACCACGTGGGCGTCTTGCTGGTGGATTACAGGCCCGCAAACCATCGTCAGCCCTACTCCGGGATATTTCATCCTTGTTGGTTGGAATCTAGGATGATTACTGTGGTATATCATCGACTCTCGAATCCCAGCAAGTGCATTATCCACTCGCTTACAGCTGCGACTAAGGGACGCAATTAGTGATCGGCTTCTGAATCTTTGCCATTATGTCAAGCCATCTATGTATAGCGCATCTATGTCCCTGCTACGGAGACACTCTCTTCAACCTTGGAATATGCGGCTCTTTGCGTCCGTGTACGACATGTGATACACCGATCGTACTGTGTACAGGGACCATGACAAGCTTCGACGCAAGACCATCACCCATCCAGAGCAATGTCCTTGTCATTTAGTCGCACCAACTATCTAATTTACCGACACGATCACCAAGTATCAAGTCCACAAACATATTGAGCATTGGCCACGCCTCGCCACGACTCGGCTCCTTACTTAAGTACGCAGCGGCAATCGACCGGCAGCCCCGACGGCCATCGCCCAGCCTAAATGCCTGACCTGCCTGACCTGCCTGATCATCACGTTCCTTGGGCTTCGCCTTTGACAGGCTGACGTCGCACCAAACCAAGAAACATGAATCATGGGTGATGGTCCCTGTTTGTTGGTCTTCTCCCTGATACCACTGGGGCGTCATGTACCGCTCCATCGTCGTGCTTCGACCGGTGAGGCGGATGCGTCCCCAGACTTGCCGAGTGCCTCATTCTGATGTAGGGGCACTCTGACAGCCTATTCGCCCATTCATTTCTCACCTACTCCTTGCCATCAGCACCTTCTTCGGTGGCTCCAACGGCTCGGCGCTTTTCCCTTATCACTTACACCCTTAAGTAGGCGCCAGTCTTTCACACACCAAGACGCCCCGTCCTGTTTTTTCTGATCTGTCATTAATACCTGGTCACATAATCTCTTCAAACCGCCGTCTTTCGCGCATGGATGACGATCTTATTGACAATTTCTTCAGCATGGGTTGTTGTTGATATTAGCACTGGCGGAGGAAGGGAGAACGGCTCAATGGAGAAAGCAACTCCATGTCCATATCATCCCGAGGCGGCCCTCTGACCAATCATCCGGAAACGTGCTCTCCAAAATGGCTACTCGCCCGCGGGATCCTTGGGAATGCCATCGACAGTCCGAGACTCTCGGCGCTGCGCACAGTCTCACTTCAAGGAGACAGTCCGACGACAAACGAACTGCCACGTTGAGTCGAGAGGTCTAGTAACCCCCATTCACCGCTCCATGAGGGTGTGAGGAGAGGTATATCTTATTGGATCGATAAGACTCCTTGGCTGGATACAACCTAGCCAGAAGACATATGGCAACTACGAAACCCCTTGGGAAATTGTACTTAGCAGGTAGGGTGTTGGGACATGGGGCTTCCAACCTCTCGCCATATCAACACCAAACCACGTTGCAGCTCTTCATTTTTCTATACGTTCCTTTTCCAAGACACCAAACCTAAGACTAGGGAGAAACATAACTTCCCTTTCAATAGAGGAATTTTTCGAGCGTTCCACCTGCCTTGCTCACGCCCGGGGGGCCACAAGATCCAGATATCCTCGATGTACTTCTAGTCGAAGTAGGTTCCGACCCCTGAGCAGCCGCACGGCTACAGTAGCGGAACGTTTCACCGATGCTGGTATGCGTTACAGTACGTCAGTCTGGCAAGATACGTGCGTGTGTTATGCACTGTCACTCGCTACTCGCTCGGATGTGGATGCACATACTACGTACGTGGTACGCAACTTTCCGCCCGTTGCCATCGTTCCTGCATGCCCCGTGAAGGTTAAGTCCTTGGCATGTGTCTGGTGCTGCCGCGTCCCAACCAGGGAGGTTGGACATTCGTTGGCAGGTCTGGCAAACCTCAACCGCCCAGAGATCGTTCGCAATTTGTTGGAAACAGGGCCAGATAGTTGCTTCCGCTGTGCTGCTCTAGGGCCCTAGTTGAAAGGCTGCTTGGGTCTTGTGGGTTCTTCGAACCAAAGCCAGCACGAGGTCCATTTACTGGATGGATAGAGCCCAAATGGAAACTAAGACGTCGTGGATTTTGGGTAGGTAAGAAGCCTCTCTTGGCCATTGTATATTGTTGGCAGAGGATAGATCTATTATCGTACCCCACCTGTTCGAAGTCTTCAAACCAGAGTCGCTACTAAAGCAACCCATCGTGTCAGAGTGCAACAGTAATACCCCCTGTGCTTCCAAAACAAAGTACATCGTTCTGACAGCGGATATATGAAGCAATAACGCCCTATGAATAACATAAACCTTCATGGTTATCGAGTCCGTACCAGCACGCTTGACCCAAACACTCAATTCGAACTCGCATAAAATCACTACCCCGTTGGATAGCCTTCTCAGTCAGCCCAAACGTTGATACTCAACGCCCTCATGGGATCTCCACCCATGTCAAATACCCCTCGCGCACTCTGCCTGTCCTGCGACTTCTTCGGCTGCGGTTGTGCCCGAGTCTCCTCCTCTTCCACTTCCGCGCCCAGACCAACACCCCAAGTATTATCAAGGAACTCCCCAAGATTATCGAGAACAGCGCTGACATCATCAACCGGGTCGGCGTTCTCCTGCTCCTCCACGGGATGTACGGAGATAGGACTGAAGCTCTTCTCGCTGGGTAGATCATGTTTATCACCCACAGCCGCGGCCTCGGCAGTGTCCATTTCAGTCATTTCTACCGCCTTCCTCGTCTGCGAGGCCTGAATGAACGCCTCGGCCATGGCTTCAACGTCCTGGCTCGCCGTTGTCGTCTGCTGAGAGTCCGAGGGTAGCAGCCTCAGCGCCTTCCGGGGCGGGTTCTTCTTCCGCTTGGCCACCGCCTCAAAGTGCTTTGCGAATTTCGAGTCGTGGTCGAGGAGACCACCTACTTCTGCGGAGCTGACGTCCATTGGAGGCGGGGAGGCTGCTCTCATAGCTGGCCTCGGCACGCGGATTGTGCCAGTCTTGCGGCCGCCGGGGGTGAAGTACGAGACATCTTCTTCAACGTAGATAGTGTCATCACCATTCTGATCAACCTCGATGCTGCCTGCTCCTTCTTCGTCCGGGAGAGGCGCGAAGTGAACCCGGCGTCTCGGCTTCTGAAAGAGTGGGGTCTTGATCCGATCCCGAAGGATGCTACCATTGAATGAGGCGCGCTTCTTCGTTGGAGAGGGTGTCGCGAAGTCTGAGAATGCTTTGATTGACATCGTGAAGTCGGGCGAAGGAAGGTTCGAGGGGATCGGAGTGGGCGTCATCCAGGGACTCTGGTGTGGCTGAGGGAAGGGCACTGCTTTGCCGGCAAGCATGTTCAGAGCTGAGGAGCTTCCATCAAGTGATATATCATTCTCATAGGCATCTTGTGCTGCTGGCTGGTGTAGTTCGATGGAAGGCTCCTTAGCCCACGGACTTTGTATCTCCAGCGCCTCGGTACTTTTCGTCGTCACGTCGACGACAAAAGAGTCAGGACTTGGTCTCGGTTCAATGCCTAGAGCCGGCACTTGCGACCCACTACCCGCTCCTTTTGCCCAAGAACTTTGTGAAAGTGGCGGCTCAAGATCGGACGTTGTCTGCTGCAGGAGATTGGGGTCGGTAGTTGTATCCGCACCAATATCTGCAATTTGTGGTGTTTGCAATTCGATGTTTGGTTGGCTGTGAACCTGCCGTGGCCCTATACTGGATGGTGTCTTGTTAAGCACACCACCGTCAGCCATTTTCGGTGGCTCAATACTGATTGTTGTCTCGTCGAAGCCCCCAGGATCTGTCAAGGATCCTTCCGTGCTGTCTTCCTTTGCCTCCTGGATCTTCATGGGTGTCGTACAATTGGGATGTATGGCTGTTTCCCCTTGTTCCTGTCCCGTTTTGGTTCCTTCTGCTGCAATCGTGCCTGCCATCGAGATGATGATTCCCTGATCAGACTCATCTGTTACGATGCTTTCACCGTCTGGGCCAGGCATTCCCGACAGTTGCTCTGTGTCGGCATACGCATCTATGATGGAACCCACACTGGCTTGCGAGGGCTTCGCATCTTGAAGTGCTTCCGGTGCCACAGGCTTATGACTAGTATCGCCAGTTTGGTCGCCGTCAACTTGTGAGGATGTGCTCCGGTAGGTAGACCACTCTGATTCCGAGTCACCATTGTCCTCCACGGTAGGGGTGTAGTTCTCAAGGGTGATAGTTTCAAGGTCCAGAGCATCTTCATAATTGCTCTCTGCATCCTCGTTCTGAGGCTCTGTGGCCGAGGACAGGTCCTGGGTATTCAAATATGTCGACCATTCCGGGTCTGTCTGGTCGTCTGTGCCTTGATAGACGACAGCAGGGACGCTTAGAGCATTCTCTTGAGTCGCTTCTGCCTTGAGATTGACGGCCGAGAGCTCTTGTGTATCAACATAAGAGGACCAATCCATATCAGAGGAGTCGTCAATACCCTGTTCGACCACTGGAATGCCATGTGTGCCCTCAGGGACAGTTTTCACCGTGGCCGATGTAGACGGCAGGTCTTGGGTGTCCAGATACGTCGACCATTCCGGATCAGACGGGGCACAATTCTTATCTTGGTCTATATCCTGAGGCTTATCCGTAGCCACTTCCTCGCTGTTGCTGTCAATTTCGCGCATATTCCCAGATTTGCCTGCAGCCTTTACGGCAACCATAGCCGCAGGCTCGCCATGTGCCTGAGTTGCATCCATAACCTTGACGCCATCGATTTCTCTGATTTCATCTTTCCTCACGGGCTCACCATCTTCCACAACTTCATCTGCAAGTGCAAGCTGTATTTGGTTCGCAACCTGAGCACCAACAATTACCTCTGAATTTTCCACAAATTCGCATGGTATTTGCTGTGTAGGGCTGGGGTCCAAGTCCATGGCATTCGCTGGGTTTGATGCAATAGAGGCGTCGTCGTTTTCTTCATCCTGAGAGGAACAAGATTCGTCGTCCTTCGGCTCCACCACTGCTGCAGTAGATACGTGAAGCTTCCCGGATGAGAGTCTGGGGTTGGTGCCATCCATTGGCTCCTTAAGTGAGGGACGGGAGGCGGTCATCTCTGCTGGACTCTTCGCCCTCGAATGGAAGCAAAAGCTGTTGTCTTGCTGGCTCAAAGCCATGTCGGCCAACTGTTTCGTGCAGGTCTTCAGTTTTCTCGCGGTAGAGCCTGTCTCAAAGCTCTCGTTCTGGACTGGTTTGTAGGTCTTGGCCGCCTCTGGACCAGGGCTCTCACCAGCACTTTCAGCAGCTTTCATTCCCAACCTGGCAGCATCCTTAGAAAGTCTCCTAGCAGACAATTGAGAGCGCTGTATTTTATCGACTTGTATTCGGCCTTGATCGGCTTGATCGAGGCCACTGTGTGATTGGAAGATGCCTGTCGTTGTTGTCCTTGACCGTCTAGGTGAGCCATCACCCCTCGGAATGTTAGGTTTTCCGGCAGAGGAGCGAGCAGCCTTGTGCGTCGGTGTGGTGGATGGCATGGATAATTCGTCCTCGGACGATTCAGCCTCTTGCAGTCGCGGCTTTCTGCGAGGTGACCTACGCTGTATCCGTCGCGAGCGAGGCGTGCCGATGCTTCGATTCGCAAGTCGGGATGCACTTGTTGCATTGCTTGTGTCCACACCAGTGGCCAGTTCGTCTTCATGCGCGGAAGTTGATTGTCCGGACAGCGACACCGGCCGTGGACGGCGAGTCTCACGCTTCCTCATCTTGGAGGCTGCTTGGCTTGGCGATTCTTCTGGCGGTGACGTCCTCATGTCTGTGGGTTTTTGTCTCTTGGATTTCCGTTTATGAAGCCATTGTTGGTCTGCGGATCGTTTTCTCGTGATAGAGACACTATCAGAATCATCCTGCTGCGACAGCCAGAACGGATCCTTTGATATCGAGGTACCCTTGACTGCTTCTCTCCATGTCTTGATGCGGTTATACTCTTCTTCTTCCATATATGGATTCTTCCTTGCCGATGGCGGGTTGGTGATCTCAGGACTGGGGAGCGGATACAGACTGGTTCCCTGGGTATTAGGCAAGTTGCCTTCTGGTATCTGGTCCGGGCCGTCATCCCGTGCCCTCTGAATAGACAAATGTGATAGAGTTGATTGCGTCCCGGGGTTCTCAGCCTGTTTTTCGGTACGCCTAGATATCCAGGGGTTGTTCCAATGCTGGCTGTCGAAGGGGCCTCGTAGCCTTGCCGACAATAAGACGGGGATCTGGCCATTCAGAAATTCGATGGCCTTCTTTTCGATATGGAGGCGTCTATGGAGTTTCCCTTCGTAGTGATTATCGTCCGAGCCAGAGTACACGTCGTCTGCCGAATCGTGGACCGCTTCACAGTATATAGGCTCGTCGCCGAGGTGGTGCAGTGATTGAGCTGGCATTGTTGCGAATCAAGATGCCGAGATGTGCCGCAACGGTGATTGCAGGTCAATTCGTTTTCGCATCGGTGCGGTCGAAACAGTTGTTGATGACAGGAATACTAGATGTCGGGCTGATCTGGCTTTGGAGTGGTAATACTGAGTTGACGAGATTGTCCTACGTCGGAGACGAGACGAGACGACACGAGACTAGGTAGATAGAGAGAGAGAGTGTGTGTGTGTGTGTCTGTTCGAAGCTTGGGCCTTCCAAAAATTGGGTGGAAACGCGGTTGTAACGGACAACACGCGCCTCACCATTTCAATTTACGCGAAAGAGCCACGGTCTGCAGGCGTTATTATGGGGCCACTTAAGGCGGCCTGTGGGGCGCATGGAACCTTTTTAGGTGCCTGATCCCTGTGAAACCAATGGTCCTGCTGCGACGGCCGTATATATGTACGCACTTAATTATACTGGGTACTCATTACTCCATACTGTCTGTACATCGATATAAAGAGTGAGAAGAAGTACAGCTTTGGGTCGGGATATTAACTTCCAAGGTTGTTTCTTTATCTTCCCCATTCTCCTACAAGGCACCTGGGCAGTCAGTAATGGACTACCTAGGTATAAGATAACTAATACTTGTGTAACTCCAGAGTTCTCGGTCTAGCCATCGTCCGCCGTTACCGTGACAACAAACCGAGCTATGATGTATTCATGTATTATGTATCATGTACACAGTACAGAGTATGGCAGCCATACCCAATCACAGCTTTGTTTTTTGTTGCGCCCAGTGAGAACGCAACGATCACTGAACGCTCCCCAAAGAGCCTCCCGATGTCTTTCCATCCACAACGCGTCTTGCTTGTAAAATCCCCTAATCCTCTGATAGGAACAATAGTAAAATACCCTCTAAATCCCTTTCTACATTGTCCTCTTTCTCCATCATCACTTTCAGGTAGCTTCTCTATTCAGTCGCGAGGGCCCATTTTCTCACCTCAGTCCAGATGTCGCCAGTTCATCAATGACTCCACAATTATTCTACAGCACATTAGTCTACCCACTGTACACTACTACATACTGTACATATCAATCCCAGTGCCAGACCAGCTGCCCTGCAGGCAACTGATTGATCATATCTAATCCATACCCCCGTTACCGAGCATTGGCCTATAGCTTCCGACCACTGCGATCACCGCGACCGACCGCGATCGACCGCGACAATAGCCTGCGCATCACTCGATATTGCTCGGCGACCGCCGAAGACTGCATCGCACTGCGATTGCGATTCGCGACCTCCACCTATTAAGCAGAACTTCATGGATACAAGCTAGCCTCGACGCGACAACATTTCCAGTCCAAACCGCCCCCTTGGCCATGTCGTCGCACGCCTGGCTCGACTCCCTCTCCGAGGACTGGCCCTCCCAGCCGGCCTCACCAGAAGAATCCAGACCTCCGACCAGGAATGGCGCCACAAAATCCAGTGTCAGAGCAAGTGGAACTAAGATACCTCGCCCGAGCGGATCTTCAAGCCCCAAGTGGAACAGTAGCATCGTCCTCGGCGAGCGAAGCCCAAGCGACATCAACATTCACCTACAAAAGCACAAGCGCACTTCTTCCAAGCTCTCTTCGGAGGCCAAGCACTCTCGCCGCGGTCGACCAACGAGCCAGTCCTTCTCCGGATCCCCAGCCGGTTCCTTAGCCGGTTCCGTCGTCCACAACACGGTTCAACGCCAGTCTCTTAGCTCGTCGCCAGAGAAAAACAAGGGTCATACGCCAGAATGGAAAAAGAGGTTGATATATGGCGATGTCGCATATGGGGAGCAGCGCGACTTGTTCACTTCCGCCGGCACTGGTCTGGCGGGCATGTTCCGGCCACCAACGCCAGCGAAGCCTTCTGCGCAGCCAGACGATGGTGGTAATGTCTACCAAAACGAAAGCACTATGCCATCAAGCCCACCCGAATTCGCCCAGGGTTATCCAAATTACGAGGTCAATAGCGATCGATCCTTTGAGGAGGAGAAACTGCCAGAGCATAACCCACCAAGCCAGTCGAAGGGCCCTTCGATCAGGTACAGGCTGGCTGACGAGGAAGTGTCTGATATCAGCCGAATCAGCGACATGTCTGTGAGCCAAATGGTTTCAAAGGAGTCAGTTGCAGAGGCAAAGACCAGCCAGGGACCTAGGTCGTTCCTGGCTCCAGCCCTTGGGAATCCCGAGTCGCGGAAGGCCAGCAACCAAAGTGCGGCTCGTCACGAAGATTTCAGTCCCATCCTGATTGCTAAGCAAAATGATGAAGATGGCAAAATTCAGTTTGCCCCGATGAGTATATCCCCCTCAGAACTACAGCAGCGTCTCGAGAAGCTGCAAAGGGACCAGGATTTGTCCAATGGCCCTGCGGATAGCAGATCTCGGCCTGGGGGTGACTCCTATAACACAGAGGCCACGGAGCAAGTAAAACAGCTCGGGAGCTTCGTCAACCTGCGTAGGGGAGGCCCGTCGTCTGACAACTCGTTCCGCCCACTCGGTAATACGTCTGAGATGCTTCCAGAGGAGTCCCTACAGGCAAGCACGCCTAAACAATTCCCAAGTGTGCGCCTCCAGAATTCAGGGCCCCCAAGAACACCGTCGATGCCTGCTGCTCCCTTTCCGAGCCCGGACAAGAAGAATCTCTACGCTCAGGACAGTAGTGGGAGCCCTTTGAAACTCTTTGGGCCATATGATACCTTTACCAACCAGACACTGCTCAGGAGGATCAGCCAATTCGAGGATGCGAACACTTCAGCTGGCTCTTCGCCGTCACCAAGACCGAAACCGTTGGGGCCTGCATCAAAACAGGCGGCGGCGGTAAAACCGAAGGCGCCCTCAAAACTGAGAAAAACGACACGGCAGGACTCGGATACTGATCCGGTTCCATTCAGGTCGTTCAGTCAATTTGGTGCGGGAGAGCTGGATGGTTACGAATTCAATGAAGACTTCTCGCGCCTCTCGGACGAGTCTGTGGACGAGTCGGAGGATGAATCTGAGGACGAGCCTGAGGACGAGTCTCCGCAACGTCCGGTTCCTTCCAACCCCAAAAAGTCACCTCCAGGAAATGGCAGTATCTCAATAGAGAAACGTCGCCCAAAGTCGGCCATGTTGTCCACGGTGAAAGGGAGGAGTCTCTCGGGGGCTGTAGCATCGAGATCTGCATCGGCAGCCATAATGGCCACAACTCCAAAACAGCACGACAATCATGAATACAAGAGACCGCGAGCATCGCCGTCCAAAGACCCGACCCCGAAGCGCAGGAGGACCCTTCACGAGTCTGACATTTCATTTGGTGGTGAAGATGAAGCACCACTGGATTCAATACAAGTCTCCCACCGGCAGATGCAACTCGTCATCGGAAGGAAGCGTAAGGATGCTCGCGCCCCCCAGTTGCAACAAAAAGCTGATTCCAAGAATCTAGTATCTCGGCATATTCTTCGGCCACGGACGCCCACTCCGAGTCCGAAGTCATCAGTACATATGGAGGGACGTTCAGACTCGAAGGCGCATTTGTCCGAGGAGGATATCGCCAAACGGCCAGCAGTGATACCTCGAAAAGCACAGCACCATCCCAACCTCCCTGTCGGTGGGGGAAGGAAGCCATCGATCAAAACAGAAGATTTCATCAATGAAGCACATCGCATCATGGCAGCCATCAGAGGCAAGAGTGGCCTACAGAGCGGCCTCACAAGTGTTGAGGAGTCGGAGGCAGAGCACAATAAAGACGCCCGAGATCATAGCCTGACAGATTCTTCTTTCCAAGAATCGACCCGTGAACCGTTTTCGAGGCCGCCAAGTCGTGAAGGGAAGCCGATTCCAAGACAGGCGAATAGACAGGTAGATCCCGAGCTAGTCAGCCATCTCAAGAAGTACGAGGAACACAGCGATATGGGCGACATTATCGCATCATCTCTACGCTCACTGGGCGTTTCTAAGAAAGATATTCAGGCGGCGCGGACCTTGGAGCAGAACTCTCACAGTTCTCGATCGGAGGATGTCAATGGAAGTGCCTGGAGAGCTAGCGAAATCGTCAGTGATCCGCCCAATATCAGGATCTCTGGGAACCCTTACCGGTATGAAAATACTACGGCGGCAGAACAAGCGCAGCAATGGAGGGATAGGATTCCATCCAACGGTTCCAGCTCTGAATCGGGATTTTCTACCGGTCGCTCTATACTAACAGGAACAGGCTCTTCAAGAGGTTCCGATACCAGGAGGACGATTGCTCCTCAGAGTGTGTCCCACCTCATTCCTGATCAAGTCGGCAATATGGTCCTGGACAGACAGCGCAACGTTTGGGTCAAGAGTAGGAAAGCCCACGCAACACGCACCAAACGCAGCAACACTCTTCACTCTGAGAACAGTGAGGATGATCCGTTTGCTGACATACCTGACTTGACCGTGGATGTTACCAAAGAGCTGCAGAATCTGAGAATCAGGATGGCTCAACAAGACGCGGCAGCAATGCAAAGTCCTAGTCCTCCCCCAAGGAGCCGGGGCCACCCTAGCAAGGGAAACTCGCTGAAATCCATCCTCATCAAGGATATGACCTCTAAGGAGAACAAGAGCGGTTCTATAAGGTCTCCAAGCAAACTGATGAAAAAGTTCGCTGAAACAGATGACGAGGACGTGGAGCATGAGATCACCATGTATGAAGATCGCTTGGAAGATTCATCGCCTAGGCGCCGAATGACTATCAGTTTCTCATCTCCAATCGCATCTATCATACAGGATGTGGTCGCTGGGTCGAGCTCCGAAGGAAAGGACACGAGCGCTGCTGAGCCGTCCCATGCGGACGGTCCAGCGACATCGGGCAGGCCCGCTCGTCGAACAGGGTCGATACGATCGATGAATGGCCATTCCGGGCCACGTCCACGAAGCTCTTCCGGTGTACCACCACGCCATATGTCGGTCAAGGGCGAGTCGTTCGTGCCGCGAACGGTGTCAATTATCGAGGAGAGGGACGAAGAGAGTCTTGTGGCTCAGGATGAAGCCAGCAAGGAGCTCAGCATTATTGGGGACCAGAGCCTTGCGGAACAGAAGTCAACGCAGCGTCAAGCAAGTGTGAGCTTTGTGGTAACAACGCCTGGTCGATCAAAATCAAATCCCCGACCAGAAAATGCCGATGTACTCGGCCAGTATGTTGGTAACATGTCGCTGAGCCCCCTATCTGACTTCACTGCCCATCCGGATCAATCATTTGCCTTCGAGGTCAGCTACGTTGTCGGGGACCAGAACCTCGTCACTGGTGACGGATCGAAAAGGCGCATTTCCCAGGCAATTCGCCATCTTGTCGATAGGCTTGCAGAAGTCGAGCCATCGGAGCCATACTGGGAGGACATGAAACAGCTCGAACTTCGAGACAGACAACTGAGTAGCCTGCACATGCTTGACCGGTTCTGCGGAAAGCTTGTCAAGGTGGACGTGTCTCACAATTCGATCCGGGCACTGGATGGTGTCCCGACCACCATTCGCGAGTTGACAATCTCACACAATCGGCTTAGTGAGCTGACTGCCTGGGATCGCCTTGTGAATTTGCAGTACGTGGATGTTTCAAACAACAACGTCAAAAGCCTCTCTGCCTTCGGTAACCTGGTTCACTTGCGTGGCTTGGTCGCGGACAATTGCGGCTTGGTCAACCTGGACGGAGTCAAGTATCATGAGTCACTTTTGACTCTGCGCGCTCGGGGCAACGCCATCGAAGATGTCGACTTTGAAGGTTCTAGCTTGTACCGACTGGCGAGTCTTGATCTGGAAAACAACAAGATTCAAGGGGTTGATAATTTGCATGAGCTCCCGTCCCTTGCAAACCTAAATCTCAAGGGAAACCAGCTGGTTAAGTTTGGGTCTGAGGAGTCTCTGCCACTGAAACACCTCATAATTAGCGACAACAAGTTGAGGAAGCTCGACGTGTCCACAATGTCTCGCCTTCATCTGCTCTATGCGGACCGCAACAAACTCACGACGGTCGAGGGTCTGTCACGCGTCCCACATCTGGACAATCTATCGCTTAGGGAGCAAGGCGGATCGAAGCCTTTGGACATGTCCTTCCTGGAGTCTGCATATGAGGTTCGAAAACTCTTCCTCTCTGGCAATCGCGTCGAGTTCTTCACGCCGCCTCGGGACTACCTTAACCTCCAGCTCCTGGATCTTGCGAACTGTGGGCTTCGGCGTCTACCCGACGACCTGGGCGAGATGATGCCCAATCTGCGGGTGCTCAACCTCAACTTCAATGGCCTGTCAGACGTGAGTGGCATCGTAGGGATCCCACGGCTCAAGCGGCTCCTCCTCGCGGGCAACCGGCTGGCCGATACCAAGCCATTGTTCAAACTTATGGGCCAGTTCCCCTGGCTGATGGAAGTCGACCTGCGCGACAACCTGATCACACAGGGACTCTACCTCCCCGTCCACGTCATACGGCGGGAGGAAGTTGTAGAGTCCGGCGATATCTTCAGGCTCCCCGATGCAGGGCCTGAGCGCGACGCGAGGTTCTGTGGCCGTCTGGACATGGACACCAGAATCAACCGGCGGGTATACGAGCGCAAGTTTGTGCGCGCGTGCAATCAACTACAGAAGTTGGATGGCTTGCCGATCAATAGGCAGATCAGGCATTTGAAGGACACTGTTTGGAAGGCCATGGTGCTCAGGGGAATGCTCTTGAAGCCCGACGGGCAGCCGTTCGACCTATCTCAGTACGAGATAGAAGACGAGGAAGGGGGCAGTTCCTACATGTCTGATGGGGAGGGTTATATGAAGAGCAAGGTGAAAACCATCGATGAGAGCGCACGGTGGGGTGCGGAGGACAGTTTTGCGGGTTGATTCGGGCAACTGGCGCTCGGTCACGATCCGCTGCAATTATCAAGAGGCAAATGGGCGTGTTTTTTTTCTTCTTACGGCATTGGAAAAGTGTATATGATATCAGCATACGGGTTTTGCATCAATGGGTACAAGGCGCACATTGTGCGGTGTGGTGGGCATTAGGGGTATATCGGTCTGCGAACATACTGGTCACGTATGATTATAGGGTTTCCGAAAGGGGCGCGTGGGCTGTATGATACCCACGATGGACGGGAAATATGATGATAATGAATATTGAATGACCATAGGCCATTTTCCTACCTTTCAGGCTCAGATTGTTTCGTCCGTTGACTGTTCTACAAAGTTGCAGTATTCTGAGCGTCTCAATTTTCCACACATGAAAGGATATCTCAACTTAGGAACCAGGACTCAAAACTGGCTATTTCCATTAATGGTCATATATCAACCACCGCGAGTACTCGAGAGAGGATATGTATGATAGAAAACTTGGACACTGGGGCTGTAGACGTGTATGGCTGATAGCGAACGCCTTTGCGGACAAGCCAAGGGAGAAGATCATGTCCTGCACTGTTCAGCGACTCCTGTCTACCAACATCACTGCCCAGGGCCACATGCTACGTACTGTCGCATACCATCTCCCATGGGGACCGGGATACATCTTGAAAAACACAGAACGGGTTGGCATTGGAACTCATAGCCACTTCACACCGTATCTCTCCCTCTAAGTCTTGAATATTACCATGAGAACCGTGCCATATTCAAAGTCACTACGATCATTCAAAAATAGACCACCGTGGCAATCTCCGCCACTTGGGCAAAGTCATGGAGCCCCGAGAGACAAGAAAGTATCATTTACGACGCCCAAGCGGAAAGTCCCTCGTTTAGCTCGTGTCTTGTGTCTGCTGTGACAGAGACGAGACATCCCATCTCCAGTCCTGCTGCCCCGAGTCCGAGAGCTTCCGCAACATCCGGGGGAGGCGAGGATGGGTCTCCAGCGTTGTGCGAGGATGAAAATGAGGACATGGGGAGGCTGTGCAAGCCTCGGTGACGTTTTTGGAGGGGAGGGGAAAGGAAGTGGTGGTTCTTGGAAGACACCGTATTCAACACCTTGATGATGATGACGAATTTCTGGGGATGGGAGGGAGGCATGGAAAGGCAGGGGAATTGAACATGGGGGCCAAACAAAGAGCAGGGTCTATCCATCCAAACGCCATGTCTTGTTGAGTCTACCAGTCTGTCAGACTAATTACCTGCCAAATGCCGAGACTCCTGCCTGCCTCGAGAGGGTGTGAGGACCTGATAAGCCGGCCACACCTTAAGCCCCCCCGGATATCACTAATTCCTAAGCGAGGAATCACATCCAAGCCAGTTTTGACATATGAAGCCAGAAGGGCTAATAATAAACCAGAGAGGCCTCGATATAACGAGCTGGACGCGCGTCAGGCGCCAGCCTTTGAGAGCAACACGGTGCTGGTGGGCAAGACGTCTTGGGGTTCTTTTCTCGTACAGAGAGGCAGTGAAGGAGGTGGGTGCGAGACAAGATCTTCCCCTTCTGCAACCTCCTTACCCCCCCCCCC